>JACMIG010000639.1:9869-28306 GCA_014805385.1 Levipalatum texanum
CCGATAAAAGCCAAAAATACAATAAAAATGCCCAAAATATTCAAAAAATTTTTTCCCCAAAATTCATTGGTTTTAACCCACTAACGCGGGCCAAATTGGCACAACTCCCGACAAATTACACACCCCCCCCCCCCCCTGCGTACGTTGGGCACCTCCATTGTAACCGTTGATCAAGAAATCGCACCTCGCACTATCGGCGCTATACACAGGAATGAGGCGGAAAGATGTTTTTGGCAATGTTATGGACTTTGAGTACAAATATCGAGGAAATGAAATGGTGCATACCACTGCGAGTATTCCCACAGAGACGATAATGATGAAAAGGACGTAGAACGCGTAAACAATCACTGCCTGCAGTAATTATAATATTTGATCTCAAAAGTTCGTGGGGATGTCGCAAATTGGCAGATTTTTTTCTGTGTGAAACCAAGGTTGTTGCAGGCACGCCGAGAACTATGACTTGAATGAGCAGCATCAGTACAACTTGCTGAAATCGGCTCAGACGGAAGGATGAACCAGTCAAGTTGACGACCTCAAATGCAGACCCATATCGTGATGCAAAATATTGGAATGAATGTTCCGGACAATACGCTCATCGCCCTACGATCTCTGTCCACTGTTCTCTCATTGTCTGGCGGATAGAGAAACGAGAGAACTGTGGCGATAGATCGTAGGGAGATGAACGTATTCCGCCGACCATACAGTGTTCCTTACATGATGTCTGTACAGAAAGCACGCCATATACGCTACGTCAGCTTGTCCAAGAACGAACATGTAGGCTGCCTCAATTCTCTTTTTATTTATAAACCAATAGGACCCAATTATTTACAAATAACTGCAGTGGCGTTGCAAAGTTGAGCAATGTGTCGTAGAAAATTCCATGACCAAAACCACATGGGTATGGTAGCAGAAGAACAACGAAAGCAACGAAACAGCTAACGAAATCCCGGATAAAAATGGAATACTGAAAGCATTGTAATGGTTGAACTTCAATTTGAGAACTTGTAAAACAAGCAAGAAGTATCGATAGACGGACGATGCTTTTCCAGAGTATTGTATTGTTATGTAAGCAGTAACAGCATTAATAGCAACCATTATAGCACCAGAAACGAAATGCAGATTCTCGAAAAGTTCTAAGGTTTCGTAACGTAGAGGTTGCATGTGATAGCGTCGCAGGGTGGAATGAGTTGTGCTGAAAACACTTTCAACGTGGGACTGCTTTTGTATGTGGACAATACCCAAGTCATTTCTAACAAGGGAAGTTCTCGGACCGACTATGGAAAATCGAAACGAGAGTAGGTGCATTCAAAAGAGCTTGAAAAACTAAGAAGGAAAAAATTGTTTGTTTTTGCAAAATAGCATCTGACGAGCCGTGCCTATCAAAAACAGACGCGCATTTTGGCCCATTCGAGACAGTCTGGGGAGAACGGGCCAAAATCCACGTCTGCTATTGATAGCCACGGCTCGTCAGATGCTATTTTGCAAAAATAAACAATTTTTTCCTACTTACAAGGGAGAGCCATGGAGTAACCCCAGCGGCTGGGAGTCGGATGTGGGGCGCTGCACTACTATGGCCACCAAATCAAAGAATATGCATGAAATTTTTGCCCTCCGTCAACTACCAGGGGGGTAGAGGTCCATGAGTGGCTATCAAGGTCCGAAGTCGGCGAACGTGAACGTTTGCAGAATGACCTAAAAAGTGTTCGAATGAGTACAATATGCAGTTTTGGCATGTTTTTGAGCAACTGCAAGAAAAATATTTTTCGACTTTTGTAGGTAAGGGGGGACCTCATGAAGATTTTTCAAACCATGAAGGGGGTATCATGATCTCAAAATATCCATCCTGTGACAGTTGACGCAGGGCAAAAATTTCTTGCATATTCTTCGATTTGGTGGTCATAGTAGTGCAGCGCCCCACATCCGACTCCCAGCCGCTGGGGTTACTCCATGGCTCTCCCTTGTTAGTTTTTCAAGCTCTTTTGAATGCACCTACTCTCGGTTCGATTTTCCATAGTCGGTTCGCGAACTCCCCTTGTAAGGAAAAGATGACAAACAAATACTACGATCTTTCTTCGCTGTTCTGAGACTAGCGTTCCCCCATTTCCACGTGAAATCTTTGCCATTATCTCCGTCGAATGCTTGCAAAACGTTCAACTGGATTCAAATTCTTTAACATAAGTCTTTACTTCCTCTTTCCGAATCGAATGGGGGCGGTGACCATCATGTACGTGCGATCGGCGACGTTTCCTCCACTCAACGCGTAGCCCCCGACCTCCTTGATGTCCTGCCCGTTGAGGTTCACCTGGCCCGAAGCGGCACCAGTGTCGACGGCCACTTCGTTGGCAGCTGAAGAGGCAGAGGGAATACATTCCTCCTCCCTTCTCACCTCGGATGACGGCAGCCTGAGTGAAGGGAAGGGAGAGGAGGGCGAGGCAGAAGAAGAAGACGATGGAGAACTGCATTGCTGGAGGAAGAGGTCCGGTGGATGTGGCGGAGTGGTGGGATGGTTTCATTTATACCAAGAAGTTTGCAAGGGGGCTGATCCGTATTGCATGTTCGGTATTTTGAATCTTTGCAAACATTTTCTGCTCTCCTCTTCCTTCCTTACTGTCTTTGTGTGCAACTGTGCAGTGCTTTCAGATTTTGTTAGCTCCTAAAATATGCAGCAGCTTTTCTTTCGTTTAAAATCACGCCGATCCACCACTCTACATCCACCAACTCATCTTCCATCAATGCATTTCTCCACCGTCTTCTTCTTCTGCCTCACCCTCCTCTTCCTTCCCTTCACCCAGGCCGCCGTCATCCGAGGTGAGAAGGGAGGAGGAGTTTGTGTTCCCCTGTCTCTTCAGCTGCCAACGAAGTGGCCGTCGACACTGGTGCCGCCTCTGGCCAGGTGAACCTCAACGGGCAGGACATCAAGGAGGTCGGGGGATACGCGTTGAGTGGAGGAAACGTCGGCGATCGCACGTACATGGTGGTGACCGCTCCCATTCGATTCGGAAAGAGGAAGTAGAGACGATTGGGATAAAGCATTTGTGCTGACAACTCGTTGCGAGCGAGAACTTTTTCCGCTTTTCAATTACTGCTTAGGCACCTGTCCTACGGTGGCCAGCAGGTGCAGAAGTCAGTCGCTCTTTGAAATGATATCAGGGTCTGCGGAATCTTTCCTCTTTCTCTACGGTCGCTGTTCCGGTCCCTTGTTCCTCGCACTCGACCTCTTCGTACTGACCGTCATTTTCGTTGATCGCGAAAACCGAAATAGACAATATAAATACCACCTTGCCGTCCTTCAGGTGCGCTACTTCTTGCCTAAGACTTCTTGCTGAGAATAAAGCTTTATCTGAGAAAAGGCTTTAAATAAGAAAATATGCTTTAAGACACGTATTTTGTAAAAATCGAGCAAAAGGGGGATCCTGCGGACACGGCGGGGCAAATGTTGACCCCAGAAACCCATATTTGGCACATAGGTGTGCCCTGTGGGCCTGATTACCAAAACATACTTGGTTCGACAAAAAGTTGCCCCTTGTTCGTTTTAGTCCAAAAATACGAAAAAACCTTCTAAAAATCATATGTTTTTGACCCTGGGCCGTTTTTCATTTTTTTTTATTATGTTTGGCTACCCCAAGACATATTTTTCGCATAGCTTGTCGTTGTACAATCGGTCTAGAGGTCAATGTTTTACATACGTGAAAACTACAATGTTTGAATATTTATTTGTCTCACCAATCAGGTATTCATTCGGAAAACTCATTTTTACGCCAAAATGTGCGCTGATGTGTTTTACTTCTTAGAAAAAAATTTAAAAATTCAAGGTACTCGTTTTTTTAAAAAGTGATTAGGAGTGTTCAAAAACCTCGATTTTTAGATCAAACTGGTTCCGTACAGCGCTGTGTAACTTTATAGCAGAGGGTCATCGAATAGCCAAAATAATAAATGTTGTTTCTAGTGAGTTCCTCTAAATTTACCACACCTGATTGGTGAGACAAATAAAAATTCAAACATTGTAGTTTTCACGTATGTAAAACATTGACCTCTAGACCGATTGTACTACGACAAACTATGCGAAAATTATGTCTTGGGGTAGCCAAACATAATAAAAAAAAGAAAATTTGAAAAACGGCCCAGGGTCAAAAAGATATGATTTTTAGAAGGTTTTTTCGTATTTTTGGACTAAAACGAACAAGGGGCAACTTTTTGTCGAACCAAGTATATTTTGGTAATCAGGCCCACAGGGCACACCTATGTACCAAATATGGGTTTCTGGGGTCAACGTTTGCCCCGCCGTGTCCGCGCATGCTCGATTCTTACGAAACACGTCTCTTAACCGAAAACATACAGATCCTCACAATAATCTTCGATATATTTCTCGTTTCATCTATTCCCGTGCTTGTTGCGAGTGAATATTCCGTCTATTATCTTGGATATTTCTTCGAACTAAATGGGATATATTTGATGGTGATTTCTGCTTGATTGTATAATTTTTTATTTTTGGCAAATTATACCAAGCGGGGTAGAAAACGATGACAGATCCGCAGATGTGTACTTTCAGGGCACATTCATTTCTGTGATACTCCAAGTGGATCTAGCCCTTTTGTCATGCCTGCTGTTTCGTCATCAGGTAAGCGTGAGTTCGTCCGTGTCACGAGAGTTTTAAAATTGTTACCGTAGTTGATATTGGTTGATAGTTAACTGAAAGGTTGGTGATGCGCGAAAATGCAACTGACCGAGGACAAAATGTTCAAACGTGAAACAACTTTTAAAATGCAAACCTTCACCGCTGACAGTTCAGGAACACATTTGCGCCTAATTTCAGGCGATCCTTTCTCCTATGTCCGCTATCAAGATCAATGGATGGAAGCCACAAGTTATGGCTTTGATGGCATTCGAAGTTTTGTTGATTTCGACGGTTGCCGTCGGCTTCTCTATCCAAGACCGATTCCTACAGCCTCAGAATGTGAGAGCATTCCGTTTGTATGGTCAAGGAACAAAGCAATCTGTTCATTTACGCAATAATCTTTAGATTGTTTGCGTCTCCACAATGCGAAAGGGATCAATATGCTACAATTTTGTAAGCTTTTCAGCGGTTAAATTGACTTTTTCGTAACTATACACTGTACAAATTTATGTAGGATAACTATTTTCGGCGCTGAAAAGAACGAGCTGGACGCAAATGTATTCAGAATTGGGGAAGAGGAAAACTTGAAAAACCCATACAAAGACGTATGGACTATTATCGAGGCTCACAGCATTGCCAAAAATCATTCCGCCTTATTTCCTGCGGTTAGCGTACGATTAGTACGGGAGGCGATGCCCGCGCTCGCGCGACCCGCAATGTTTGGGCCAACGGCTACAGTGGCGCTGCGATACAAACGAGCCGCGATGACAAGGGGAGGGGGATTGCGCGAATTGAGAGGCAGAAGTGCTGATATTTTACAGATGACTGACCCGAATCCGCGAGCCAAGTACATCGTCTTTGCGGAGCTCAATGAATATTTCGTACCTGTCATCGCGTCTATTTTTGGAATATGTCCGGCTTTTGTCTCCGCAGCAAACTTGTTCATGAAGACATTGCAGTATTTATCTTGGTGATTGCGTTACTTGCGCTCGTTTCTCACATTTACTACGAACTTTATCGGGTAGGTGGAAAACAAAGCTTGTATCGTCCACGGGGAGGTAGATCAAAGGCGCGCAACATCCGATCTTTGATCTAATTTTGATCTACAATATCCGGAGGACCGTTACAGGGAATGCGTCATTCGAGTCCAGCAACAAGGCGCTTCCAGCAAAGAGCGGCTGTTGCGATCGCATATCAGGTTGTCATCAGAATTCATGCTATGAGCAATTAACGTCTGCCTTTAGTTCCAAGAAGGAGTAAGAGGAAAATACCGTGTAGGTAAAACAGCCGTCGCCATTGTGGTCAAATGCACTTTTGGCCTATATTGGTTTGCACTTTGGTCTGAGTCTGACCTAGATCATCTTTTGACAGTATTCAGGAACGTTCCTCATACTCCTCCTTTAACCCCTGCCCTATTTCCACACACAAGGGCCAGAATGCACTTTAGCAAGGATTTCCGCAGCTATTTTACATACACGGAACCTTGCTTCGACTCATTCTTTAGCACCTGCTCCAGACTGACCACCTGCCTTAAATTTGATTATGAGGGTATTAACCATTGGATATGTGACAATTATGTGAAAAGCCATTGAAATTTGTAAAACAAGCACAACGTTTAATTACGATCAATTCAGGCTATGATCCCAGCCATTTCGATCGTATTGCCGTACTCCGCAAACCTCGTAGCGTTCTTATTTTCCGTGACGAGATGGAAAGGTATTGTCGGCAAAATGAACGTTCCGGACAATACACTCATCGCCCTACGATCTCTCTCCGCTGTTCTCTAATTTCTCAAACCGCCAGAACACGAGAGAAGAGTGAAGTGAGATCGTGGGGCGATGAGCGTATTGTCCGGAACGTTCATTCCGCCAACAATAGAGAACCCGAAGCGTTCTAAATCCCACGCCCGAGCAATCCAAATGACGAACTGGGCTCGCCGTCTTATGACCAGTGTGATTCAATGGACCATGAAGCGGAGCTCGAGGAAGTACATTATTGTAGAGAACCCCAGGCGTTCTAATTCCCACGCCCGGGTAAGACCAATGACGGACTGCGCGCGCTTTTGAACTACCTCCTCGGGCCCCTTTCTTGGTCGATTGAATCACACGGTCATGAATTTCACCAGATGCCGTTGCCATACTTACTGGGTTTGTCAATACCTACGGAGTGCTCAATTCGTTTACGATCATTATTTTCTCGCCGGCTCACAGAGCAGCCGCCAAGTACATTTTACAAGTGGTGTCAAGGTAGGGAGAATCTTCACCTTATATCAATCGTCAACCTTTCAGAAAACCAACGAAGCTAAAACCAATAAAACTAGCAAAAATTGGAATTAAAAAGAAGTCGGAAACGTCTATTATTCGATAAGATGTTCAGTGAATAGGCAGCCACTTCTTGGCAAAATGCCAATCTTAATGGAGTGCATTTCTCCAGCAGTCGACGTAAGGAAATGAGACGTTTCGAGTCGTATGGACAAATGCACTCCATTAAGATTGGCATTTTGCCAAGAAGTGGCTGCCAGACTTTCTTTAATGTTTCGTATCACTCATTGTGTTCCACTAGTTGAGCTCAATGAAGAATTGTCTACATACAGTCAGTGCTTTTTTAGGATTCTCTCAAATCTTTAGTTGATTTCTTTGGCAACTGTCATTACTTCGGCGAATACTTCGGCGGCGAATATTGAATGCTTAAGGATAATATCTGCGGATACAGTGTGGGCCAAAAATTGTTGCTAACGCACCTTAAAATAGGAGCTCTTTAAAGAAGGAGTGGGAGCAATTTTGTAGTCACAGTGTGAGTGAATTTGCCCATACTTCTATGTATTGAAATGTCTGCATTTCAATACGTAGACGTATGTGCAAATGCACTCCACTGTGGTTTGCATGGTGCCAACAAAGTTGCTCCTACTCCTTCTCAACAAGATGTTTTATTGGCATCAGCAGAAAAGAGCACTGAACCACATGTGCTCCCAATCTGGCGTTGACTCGGAAACGGCCGAACCCTGTGAGAGAGACCTCTTCTGGTTTGACAGCCACTTCGGTGATCCCGCGAAGAACATCCTCAACAGCAGCTCTATTGGCGGCGCCGACGAATAGATGCAACCAGCAGAATTAGGACGACGAAGAAAAGGCGCAGCTTTCTTTTCGAGAATTCACAGCAACTGGCACTCCTTTTACATTGCCTAATTTGCATTGTTGAGTAGCATTACGCGATGAGGGGCGATGGAAAACAGTAATGTTAACAGAATCCATCTTCAAATGTCTGACGTCTCTTCATTTGTACAGTCTATTATAGATGCGAAACTAGACACATGGAGAGACGCCAGACAATCGAGAAGAGATATCGGAAGTAGCTTATAGATGTCGGGTGTATAATATTGGCTCCCGTGATGTCTGGATGCTACGGGGAGTAGTAATCTGAGCCCTCAAAACATTCCACTTTCCTTTCAGAGATTGATTTAGCCAGATGGTAAATGTCCGTAAATATTTTATTGTCAGACTTTGAAGGCAATTTTAGAGGGGTTCTTCTAACAAGGTACAATCATTTGGTGTGCACAGCATCATGGTAGTTCAGACTTTGCCATACATTTTACAAGTGCTTTCTGAAAGTTTATTGGTCACATGTTAGTTTCCTGGTACTTTCTTTCTCGAGGAGAACTTCATTGTGGAGATCGCGCAGATCGTCGTCGAGGTCATCATTGAAAAGTTACGGAGGCGGTCCCAGGAGATCGTCGTGAATGTAATTATGGAAGCGGTTTCGGAGCTCTTGGTTCGCCATGGAGTTGCCATTACTCGAGGAGTTTCTCAGTGGGAGAACTCTGAACAACTTCTTGGCGGAACTTGAAGAGCCACGCCCACTGCGACCACCTCCATACTCTCCGGGAACACCTCCATGACCACCTCCGTAATGAACTCCTAATATCTCCATGGCCATCTCCACGATGAACTCCGTGATCACCTTCGAGACCACCCCCAAATCCATGTCCGTTTCAATCTCCGGGACGAAAGCAGGAAGTACCTCTATGACCACCTTCAGATGAATGTCACGATCACACTTCCCAGTATCACGTTCACAGTCGTATTGTGCGACTTAGTTTGCGAATTTGCTTGACATTCATCAAATCAGCTTTAACTTCATCGTTTCGTCTCTACTTCCTTTTTCCGAATCGAATGGGGCGGTGACCACCATGTACGTGCGATCAGCGACGTTTCCTCCACTCAACGCGTAGCTCCCGACCTCCTTGATGTCCTGTCCGTTGAGGTTCACCTGCTCAGAGGCGGCGCCAGTGTCGACGGACACTTCGTTGACAGCTGAAGAGGCAGAGGGAATACACTCCTCCTCCCTTCTCACCTTTTCTGCTCTCCTCTTCCTTCCTTACTGGCTTTGTGTGCAACTGTGCAGTGCTTCCAGATTTTGTTAGCTCCTAAAATATGCAGCAGCTTTTCTTTCGTATAAAATCACGCCGATCCACCACTCTACATCCACCAACTCATCTTCCATCAATGCATTTCTCCACCGTCTTCTTCTTCTGCCTCGCCCTCCTCTCCCTTCCCTTCACTCAGGCCGCCTTCATCCGAAGTGAGAAGGGAGGAGGAGTGTATTCCCTCTGCCTCTTCAGCTGCCAACGAAGTGGCCGTCGACACTGGCGCAGTCTCTGACCATGTGAACCTCAACGGGCAGGACATCAAGGAGGTCGGAGGCTACGCGTTGAGTGGAGGAAACGTCGCCGATCGCACGTACATGGTGGTCACCGCCCCCATTCGATTCGGAAAGAGGAAGAAGGGACGATGCGATAAAATATATATTCTGACTGCATACAAGATGAATTGAATGCTAATCAACAACAAGTAAATGAAAGATTATGCTGCTAAGGGTGATCGGGACGATACGCACTACGCGATGCCCTGTTTTGCCGCACTGCATGATTTTACGTGTCTTTAGTACAAACGCCTACTAATTGTTAGAAATAGAACAGTTATTATCCTCTGGTATATCTTCCCAGTTCATAGGAAGGTACTCCTCTGGGGCCTTGCCCCATAAGACCATTATTAGACCTTGGACCCCGTCAGATCAAAATCTTCGCCCCAATCGCTCCCTCCTGACCACGGTCAAAGAAGGCCGCGATCTCTTTAGGTCATCTTCTACCCTCCCTCTCCTCCTCCTCCCTCTCCTCTTCCCTCCTCCTGCTCCCCTTCTCTCATCCACCCCTCTTGCCCCTCGTGCCCTCTCGACCAGCCTCGGATCAGAAGGTCACAACTCTCTTCAATGAGCAGGCGGTATTGGGTTGTTTAATTCTTCCGCGGGCTAATCCCCATGGAGTTTTATGAGTTTCGAGCACGCCTTAAATTGCGACTGTTCTATCCCCCCTTGAATCTTGGAATTCTTTCGTGTCTGAGGATAAATTGAGGTGTTAGCACCTCTCACACCTGTGGGACTAAAGACTGCGTGGAACTGTCATATTTGGCCAATGCACGGGGGATCCTTGTAATAGTTGTTCCTAATAGGGTTCTCTGTCTCAAACAGTACCAAATTGGTGGTTATATTGGGGAGGTTTCCTCCCTCCCCTATAATCCTCTGCTCTGGAACTTTCGCTCGTGTGTTCCATACAGAGAGAAGGCGTGATCCCCTCCCTATTCTCATCCCCTTTGTCGTCTGGGTGTCTCTAGTGTATCCATGGTCCCTCTCCCTCTATCTAGATGGGAACCCGGCACAAAGTACGCGACCCCTAGTATGCGACCTATCTCCGTGGGGGAATCGTACGATCGGCCTACAACTCGGCGAAATGTGTGACCACGCACGTTTCATCATTTGACTTGCTTTAGATCATGCCCCTGTCAGGATTCCTCAAAGTTTCAAGACATACATTATCAATGTTCAATGCTCACTGATACCGTTGCTCTTTGTCGACGGAATAATCCTCAGGAAAAGTATGCTTTGAAAGTTACTTTCGCTCCTAGGTGATTTTGGCATTTCTTCTAACTATCCTATTACCAGCGTTTCGCACCTCCAAAAGCAATTACATGGGGTGATTTGTCCCTAACCGATTTCTTCCGCCTCCAATACCCCCCTATCGCATTCTCGGAATCTGACAGAAGAGAGAGGTAGATAGGCATCAGAAGTGGGGCCCTCTTTCCGTCTCTTCTTCCCCCCGACCTTGTCCGCCCGCTCGGAATTAGCCGAGATGATTCGCGTGGCAGACTCAACGTTATTCCTGGCTCGACCCAGACTGCTAGAGGAGCAGAGAGAGTGTTCAATAGCGGAGACCCAGGCATCGAGAGGGGGAGGAGAGAGAGATGTGAGTTGGCAGGGCTGCCTCCATTGATTCTCCGCTCTCTCTGCCCCCTCCCCCTTCTCTCGCCTCCCGTTTCCTCTACCTCCACTCTTCCCCCTCCTCTCCTAGCCACTACCGGGTCAACGAACGCTCAGTTTACCCTTCGAGTTCAGTAACCTTCGCTCCAATCTCCTCTTAGAAATGTTTGGTCGGGGTGTTTTGCTCTCAAGAGAGATAACTAGAGCAGTCTGGTACTCCGTAGTTGTGTTTTCAATCTTTCTGGTAACGGGACGTTGAAACAGTGAACGCCCCAAAATGTCCTCGAGTATTTGACACGTCGCCGAAGTGTAGGGATGAACGTTCATTATTCTGCGCCTCGAAAACAGTCGGTAACAGATTCCAAGTAACGAAAACGTCCGATATTGATCCAAACAATCCATTATAATGTAGCAGGCGCACATTCGGTAGCACTTAGCGTGTTTAATAGTTGTCCGGTAACCAGCTCCCTTATATTCCTAGGTGAAAATGTAGCTGCATTGTGTGCATGTAGTGTGTTTCGTTGTTATCGTCATCCAACGTGGCCGAGTGGTTCCAGGTCGAAAAGGAGATAGGGATAGCGACTTCTTCTTTGTTCTGTCACTGCATCTATGCGCTTATCAGTTAGAGAGACAGAAACAGTCAGGAAGAAAAGTGGCCGATCGGTTTCTGTACCCTAGTGCTCATCCTTTTCCTTTCTCCCGTCATTCATTCACATTGCGAGACAGACGCAGTTCCGTCATCCGTCATATTCGCAATGATTTGTCCGCGATAATTTCGTGCGACAGTTATCATGAGAATTACTTTTAATAATAATAATAATATTAATAATAATAATAATAATGATTCCAGGTAATACACTCTCCCAGCCCATCCAAGATGCCCAAGATCAACGGAGGAGACATCGTCGAGATGCAGGGAGACGAGATGACGAGGTAATTAATAAGTCGTTCCGCTTTTAGCATGTAGTTCCGGTTTCCTCCGAGATAAACGCAGTAATGGAAAGGGGAAAATTCAAATACGTTCCGTTGTCTGGATCCGCGTTTCCTCCGATAAACGCAGCAAGTATTATAACGTTTCGGAACAGGCATCCAATTCCGTTTTTCTCCCGAGATAAACGCAGTAATGGAAAGAGAGGGGAATGGGGAAAGGTCAAGCAACGTGGCGCGATGCTAATCGAAAGTGATGCAATTCAGACAGGGGAACGAGAACGAAATAGATCGGGATGAGTGATCTTTTGATAGGGGTATTGGGGGCTGAATGAACGATAAAGATGAAGGAACGAAGACAGGGGTCAAGAAGATCGAGCTGCAAGAGAAGTGCACATAAATCAGACTACACTTATCAAGATTTCGCAAATTGAATGAAGAAATAAGGTGCAAAATAAGATAACCCATAGACAATCTGCAATTGAGTGAAGTAATAATAGGCTGCAAAATAAGATATTCCATAAACACTTTGAAATTTAATTAAGTAAAAAAAGGCAGCAAAATAAGACAATCCATTGAATTGCTATTCCATGATGCACCTTTGAGAAACCTTGATAAAGTTAGAAAATTCATTCTATTCATATCAGGATCATCTGGGACCTGATCAAGGAGAAGCTCATCGTCCCGTACGTCGACCTCAACATCCACTTCTTCGACCTCGGAATCGAGCACCGTGACGCCACCGACGACATGGGTGCGTTTTGGCGCAGTGGATATGGCGCTTGATTGGTGTCTAGCAGTCCCGGGTTCGATCCCTAGCGTGGATCGAGCTTTTGCATTTCAGTCACCATCGAGGCCGCCGAGGCGACGCTCAAGTACAACGTTGCCGTCAAGTGCGCCACCATCACGCCCGATGAGGCCCGCGTTGAGGGTACGGTTTATCCGCAAACTATCCTCCGGATCTGAGATTTCACGGATTCCTAAAAAAAGTACTACGGAGAACTACAGAGTTCAAGCTGAAGCAGATGTGGAAGTCGCCCAACGGAACCATCCGTAACATCCTCGGAGGTGAGCAAAACGAGACGCACGTACTGGGATCCGATCCCGCATCTTAAAAATCATGATGTGCGCCCTAAACCATTGCTCCATCAGGAACCGTATTCCGCGAGCCCATCATCATCAGCAACATCCCTCGCCTCGTCAACACCTGGACGAAGCCCATCATCATCGGCCGCCACGCGCACGCTGATCAGGTAAAATAAAAACCACACTTATTCGTAGTATAATAAATAGCGATAAGGGCCAGGGATTATGTCTGAATGCCAATGCATTCCTGGCATGAATAATGCATGCATGATTTGTTATCTTGCGTTCATCGAAACACCGACTACATCATCGTGGTCCGTAGAGATTTCCATACTCTAACAACTAGTAATTGTGCACTCCCTCGAGGACAATTTTCATTAATTCAAAAATACGAAAAAAATATTGCATTTGAAAATGCGCTCATTTCAGTACAAGGCCACCGACTTCGTCGTCCCCGGAGCCGGAAAGCTCGAGATCCGCTTCATCCCCAACGGAGCCACCGAGCCCACCATCTCCCAGGAGGTCTTCAACTTCAAGGTACGCTATCTTTGGGTATTCCTCTTTTGAGTACGGTAGCTTTGAGCATCGCCTGCCATTTTCAGGACCCCGGAGTCTCCCTTTCCATGTACAACACGGACGAGTCCATCCGTGACTTTGCCCATGCTTCCTTCCAGTATGCCCTCCAGCGCGGCTACCCGCTCTACATGAGGTACGGTGTACTTTTCTAAATGACTAAATTAATTCCAATTTTTTAAATAGACTGTGCACTTGGTGTACGGTTCACTTTTTAAATACCTGAATGAATCCAATATAAGAAATCCACTTTAGCACCAAGAACACCATCCTGAAGAAGTACGACGGCCGCTTCAAGGACATCTTCGCCGAGATCTACCCGGTTCGCAATTTGAAGAGTTCACTCGTACACCGATGGAAAGATGGCAATTTGAAATATTTACAGGAGTACGAGGCGAAGTTCAAGGCTGCTGGCATCTGGTACGAGCACCGCCTCATCGATGACATGGTCGCTCAGGTATCGATATTTTTCAATTTTAAAATTCGGGTTCCTGTAGATCAATTATCGAGTGGATTTTTTAGGCCATGAAGTCCGACGGAGGCTTCGTCTGGGCTTGCAAGAACTACGACGGAGACGTGCAGTCCGACTCCGTCGCTCAGGGTAAAACTCATAGAAAAATATATGGGAAATGCTACGAAAAATGCAATTTTTGCGCTGTTTCCGGCGACCTTTTAATCAATAATAATATCTTATTTATGGTATCTTGATCTTCGATCCTTGATTTTTGATCTTTACAGGCTACGGTTCCCTCGGTCTGATGACCTCCGTCCTCGTCTGCCCCGATGGAAAGACCGTCGAGGCCGAGGCCGCCCACGGCACCGTCACCCGCCACTACAGGCAGCACCAGAAGGGACAGGAGACCAGCACCAACCCCATCGGTACCGTACCCCAATCCTCTGTTCAGTATGCGATCCTCTGTTCAGTATGCGATCGGCCTAATGTACTACTCTTAGGAAACGTGCCCGTGTTGTGTTCAATATAATTATGGAACCTCGAAAACATTTTGGGACACTACTGAAAACAACTGGACTCACCGTAGTTGCATTGTGAACGTTGGTTTGACTGTCCAACGGTGTCGGCATTTATTTAGAGCAAGACATCCCAAACACAATAATTCGTTCATTTCAGCCTCGATCTTCGCCTGGACTCGTGGCCTCGCTCACCGCGCCAAGCTCGACAACAACGCCGAGCTCGCCCGCTTCTCGAACAACCTCGAGGCGACGTGCATCGAGACCATGGAGGCCGGATTCATGACCAAGGACCTCGCCATCTGCATCAAGGGCATGGATAAGTGCGTAATTTTAACTCGTGATAATAATAATTACTCTCAGTGTAATTAAAATTATGCCCAGGGTAATTGAATTTACGCTGATTGCGAGAACAATTCAAACAAAATCTCGATTACATGCTATTTTAACTGGTGAAAATCATTACTCTCAGGGTAATACAAATTACGCACATCACAATTATATTTACTGTCAGAACAATTCTAAAATTAATTCTGCAGGGTCGTCCGCAGCGACTACATGAACACGTTCGAGTTCCTCGACAAGATCGCCGAGAACCTCGCCAAGAAGCAGGACTCCAAGCTCTAAATCGTCCTTCCTATATTCTTGCTGGCTTTCTAGGATTCATCCAATGACGCCGCATCTCAAAAACACGCTTTCTTCTCATTGTAGAAATGCAAAAATTCAATTTATGTAATCTTCAGATCCATTCCAAAAGTCATATTCACTTCTTGTAATAAGTCCAATTCAATTCCGAATGTGAACCCGCTATATCGCTGTCAACCGAGGCCTTACTGTATGAAAGAAGATTTGTTGTGAATTTCCAGTATCGTAAATTCTGTGATAGATATTGTAGATGCCGAATAAATCGATTTGCGAAATCACTGCAAAGCGTGAAAAGCGCTCGTGGCAAGGCGCGATGTCAATGGTCTCGGACCGTGAGAAACTGACTTCGCGCCTCATTCTCTACCCACGAATCGACTGTCGCAAGGTGTTTCTTCACGTAACATTGCAACCACCTCAGAAAACCACCTCATCTGCCTACACAAGATCCAGGTACATCTATCGTTCAGCTCTATGTTGAGTAGTTTTTGATAGACACAAGATCCAGGTACCTCCATCGTTCTGCACCAGCTTTTGATAGATCCTAAAGCATTGCCACATTTCCAGTATTCTCGATCACATTAGGGTTCAGCAGTTTATGCCCGCCGCATTTGAACGGGGCCTCTAGCCTAGAGCGCTGATCTGGTTCGCGATTAACTCTCAAGCAGTCTGGACTGCAATCTCCTCTAGGCCGAAATAGCATTCCTCTACCGGAGTGCCCAGTCGGTCTGATCCCCCGTCCTTGAGGCCGGTCAGACCAGAGGGAAGTAACCTTGCCGATAGTTATTTGCGCGCGCCTCTATCGGAGTCTGTTCCAGAGGGAGGGAAGGGTTCCATTTCCCTCCCTGGGCCATTCCATCATAGGAGTCCCCCTTTCTCCTCCCCCGCCTAATGCGAACCTGACCGGGATGACATGATGTGCGCCTGTCTTGTAGGTTGTGATCGATTCGCGTGTGATTTAGCCCCAGCATAATCCCTAAATTGAACACTTTCTCAGAGATTTCTAGCGTCGCTAAGCTAAACCCCCTTGTGTCGCTGTTGATCTAGACGTCACTTGGCTGCTATTTTCTCATTTTGGAATACTATCTGCTAAGAGGACGCTCTTCTTTGTCATGTCTCAAAGTCTAATTGCATTGGTGCTTTTATTTCCATGCCCGACATTGCAAACGCATCTAGAGTGATTTGAATCAGTGATCGATAACAATAACTTGGAAGCCTGATCATTGTACTTCGCCTCCGCATTCCACCTCTTGCTCCTCCTCGAGGTTAAACCACCCTTGCATGGGTAGAGGAGACCCGTTTGATAGACGGAACGAATGGAGGGGGGTTGGGGTAAGGGGTGGAGGAGGGAATGTGCCGGTAGGGTGTTCCAGATTTCGCACCATTCATTGGGGGAAGTGAGTGGCTCTCTCGTTCTGTCTTCCTCCTCCTCCTCCCCCAGGGCCTCTTCCTCCCATTCCTCACACCAATTATCATGCATGCATGTCACAAAGTGGACATCCCAATGGAATTAGTGGCCCAAACGTACTTTTCCCCTCTGTCTTTTCTCCCAGGTAGACTTCCTCCTTTTTCTCAGGCCTCCTCGAATTTTCGCACGCGCCGCCCTTTCCTAAGGAATGCATTCTCTCGCGAGAGCGATTATTACGATTTTGTAATGGAGCCGCACGGGCGGGGAGCCTAAATTATTTACCACAGGGCCTCATCCTTCGCTGGTCTGTTCCATCCGTGTTTGGCACCATTAGGGTAAATTCTGCGTCTTCTGTCCTGCTGGTTGTTCGCACCATCTTTGTGTATCAGAGTCTCACAATGATGTAAAAACACAGTTCGGTTTGTTTACCAGATCATAGGCCCTCATCCTGTTCCCTGTTTGGCACTATTAGGGTCTTCCCGAGGCATAAACGCATTTCTTTGCCGCGTTCCTTGTTTGGTGGAATCTTGCACTGAGTTCGCTATATTTATACGGAACTCAACGTAGAAGTCTCCCTCGAAGTCGTAAACGATGTTCTACTGGCCTTGTCCATCCTTTTTATTTCTAGAACGTAAACGGAGTTCGGTTTATTTTTCCTCGTTTCCTTTTCCTCCGTGTTTGGCACCAACCGGGTCTTTCTGAAGCATAAACGGAGTTCCCTGCCATTGACCACAGCCCCCCCCTCCAAAAGGGTGAGGGACTAAACAGCTCCCGCAGGGGGTCTGCAGCCCTTTGTTGGGAGACTCTCAGGGCTGCTTCTTTGTAAAGAGCGGGCAGGGGCAACCCCCCTCTCACTTTCCATTTATCCCTTTTAAACCTTGAGCCGTGGGCTATGCTGGTGGTCCTTGAGCATAAGTCATTGCCACTCGTCACGGGTATTTTTGCGTGTGGTAATATTTCAGGCTGATTTAATGGCTGGCATATCCAAGGTCGGCAGTTGATTTAGCATAATTGTCGAACTTCCAGATGTCGTAATATTTTTTCAATTTAATGGAAGCAAGATTTAAACTCATTACCATGCTCCGGAACTTGATCTAATGTCCTGAAATATCGGAATCTTCTCGAAATTCCTTTTTGGTTCTAAATTGTTCTAGTGGCGCGTGGCGGACATTGATCGCCTTCTTATTCCTTCCCTCTCCCCGATCCTCTCAGTGACAGTCGCGTTACTCGCCCCCTTCTCTCCCCCCTCGAATGGGAGTAATATCTGGCCAAGGTCGGGGGTCATCCGTGGGAGCGTTCGAGAGGGCACCGGGGGGGAGGAGAGAGGGGGGAGGAGAGGAGGAGGAGGAGGAAGAAAGAAAGAACCCCGTATAGATCACGCAGTCAACACCTTGCTGTTAGGAAGTTATCTGTCTCTTGAAGGCAAACTATTTTGACTTCCTGATCAAGGATTTAAAAACGTGATTTATTGAATTCGTTGCTCTCGCATCAACAGTAAATTCCTGCAACGGCTATTTTCGTCTGCTTGCGACCTGCTGTTTTTATGCTTGACGCTGTTTCTCTAAATATGTGATCTTCAGCTCACCCTCTTCTCTCCATCTTCCTCCGACTACTTTTCGGTCATCCTCGATCTCGTTGTCTTTGCGCTCTCTCTGCGGACTTCAAGTGTCCCTTCGCGTGATTTGTGCTCTTCCTATCCAGGGGCGGATTCTGGATGAGCCCCATCTCCGGCCCGGAGTACTCCTCCCTCTGAGCTGACCGCTCGTGGAAATGGGATTCGGACGGGCGGGAGCCGCGCGGCGGCCGGGGGGGGGGGGGGGGGGGGGTGGGGGGGGGGGGGGGGGGGGGGGGGGGGGGGGGGGGGTGGGGGGGGGGGGGGGGGGGGGGGGGGGGGGGGGGGGGGGGGGG
>JACMIG010000640.1:0-28285 GCA_014805385.1 Levipalatum texanum
TCTCACAACTGAGTAGCCGCAAAGGGCGTATGCTTGGCATTCACACCCCATGCTAACCCCACGCGCATGAGCCCTGGATCCATCAGGGATCAGAGAAATAAAATTCCAAACACTATGTACCGTTACTTTCCGATCAACCTAATATGACGAGATTCGAGGAGCGAGATACTATCTTTAGTTATTTTTAATTCTTTACAGAAATGACAGCTACGTGTCGCTCGCTGCAGGCCCTCGGACAGGAAGACTTCCAGGTACCACTAACATTTATCATTTTTATTATATCCCCAAAATTTATTCGAAATCCAAAAAATCAATAACGAATTTGCAGACCATTACGGAGGTCATAACGCACGAGGTCAACCACATCCCCATCTTCCATGTGCGCAGCTCCCCTCCAATACCGTAGTCCCGATATTCCGCTCGGGAATCATATCTCTATCCCCATCTTGATTAAGGGCGACTTCGCTTCCCTTCCCGCGAAGGTTCAGCGCTTCGTCTCCGAGAAGGCGGAACTCATGAACCCCGCCGGTGTGTATTGCGTCCAATAGGATTCCGTGAATCCCCAAGATATTCTACGTAATCCGTAATGCTTCCCCCGGTCAGGCATCTACATCTGCGATGGTTCCCAGAAGGAAGCCGACGACATCGTGGATAAGCTCGTCGAGCGCGGAGTCCTCACTCCCCTCAAGGCCTACGAGGGAAAGTCGGTCTACGATCGTGCGCTTACTGTTAGTGCTAAAAATTCAGCTACCTCTGCCGCACGGATCCGCGTGATGTGGCGCGCGTCGAGTCGAAGACCTTCATGGTCACCAAGGACAAATACCAATCAGTAAGTTATCAACCTGACCTACCGAGAGGAATGGCGACCTGCGGGATGACAGTATTTTCCCGCAGGTGACACACACTCCGGATGGCGTCAAGCCGATCATGGGCCAGTGGATGGGTGAGGAGCAGTTTGCCGTCGAGCTCGATGCCCGCTTCCCCGGTTGCATGGCTGGTCAGTCTGCGATTCTCTCCGACGTGTACTACCGTACTCCAGGCCGCCCGATGTTCGTCGTCCCGTTTTCGATGGGACCCATCGGAGGGCCCCTCTCCAAGATCGGAATCGAACTCACCGACTCCAGGTTAGAGCCGTGTCCCAGTTGACTCGAACGACCTGACCCGATTGAACTACCGTGATCCCCTTCAGTTACGTCGTTCTCTGCATGCGAACCATGACGAGGATGGGACAGAAGGTTCTGGATGCCCTCGGGGACGACGACTTCGTCCGCTGCATCCACTCCGTCGGCCTTCCCCGCCCCGTCAGACGTCAGTGCCTCCCGCCACGATTCCCTGGGATACTGTGGTTCTCTTATAATGGTCACCCCCTTCAGATAAGGTCATCAACCACTGGCCGTGCAACCCGGAGAAGGTGCTCATTGCCCATCGCCCCGCAGAACGCGAGATCTGGTCGTTCGGTTCGGGATACGGTAGGATTATTCCCCCCCCCCCGAGATACTCCTCGCTCAAACCTACCGTAATTAGGAGGAAACTCGCTGCTCGGCAAGAAGTGCTTCGCTCTTCGCATTGCTTGCAATATCGGTCACGAAGAGGGGTGGATGGCGGAGCACATGCTGGTCAGTTTGCGATCGGAGTTGTCGGAGAACTACCGTATCCCTCTGCAGATCATGGGCATCACCAACCCGGAGGGTGTGGTGCGATTCGTCGCTGCCGACTTCCCCTCGGCTTGCGGCAAGACCAATCTGGCCATGCTCGAACCTACCGTACACGGGTGGAAGGTCCGCGTCGTCGGTTTGAATCTCCCGCGCCTTTACCGTACCCAATACCGATCGCTTCAGGAGACGACATTGCGTGGATGAAGTTCGGAGCCGACGGACGCCTGTATGCCATCAATCCTGAGGTACCGTTGTAGCTGGGGGAGATCGTAGACTGAGTTTTCTTGCGGGCTTCTTCGGTGTTGCTCCCGGAACTTCGCACAAGACTAACCCCATGGCCATGGAGTCGTTCCAGGTATTTTATCGTTCCGATCAAATATCAGTTGCGGACGTGCTGTTGTTAGTAAAATGTTCCAGAAGAACGCCATCTTCACCAACGTCGCCGAGACCGCGGACGGCGAATACTTCTGGGAGGGACTCGAAAAGGAGCTGAAGGCCGCCGTGAGTACCCTGATCTTTGATCTTTAACTTCTAAACTTTGATCTACCCATTCCCCCCTTGCAGAAGGGCTACACGGACGAGCAGCTCAAGGCTCTGGATATCACGAACTGGCTCGGCGAGCGCTGGCACATCGGAGACGAAGGTACGGTAGAATTGGGCACCACGATCGAAGATTTCTTTTCAAGTCACTACATTCTAGATCTCTCGTCAAATCCGAGGCCACTGCTGCCGCTGAGTACACCGGAAAGCAGGTTTGAATATCGGGTGGTCCCGAGCAGAAGGTTCGGCATGCTGTAGGTCATGCACGACCCGATGGCGATGAGGCCATTCATGGGTTACAACTTTGGCAAGTACCTCCAGCACTGGCTTGACCTCGGCAAGGCTCCCCACAAGTCAGTTTGCGATAGCAACGGAGCGAGAAGGGGGAGTACTGTAGGGCGCCGAAGATCTTCCACGTCAATTGGTTCCGCGAGACGTCCGACAACAAGTTCCTTTGGCCCGGATTCGGAGACAACATCCGAGTGTTGAAGTGGATTCTGAAGAGATGCGAGGGAGTGGACGACATCGCGGAGAAGACGCCCATCGGACTCGTTCCCAAGAGGGGGTATGCTGACCTTCTAGTAATCATTTGCAATCTATTGTCCGGCATTAAAGTAATGCGGAGGCGACGCGCGAACTACTCAGCGGTAAGCAGCGCAATGAATGATCTATTGGGGTTGATTACATTCATTATGCCGTTTATCGCACAGTAGTTCGCGCGTCGCCTCCGCATCACTTTAATTCCGGACAATACATTTGTAGGGCACATTAGCGCGCAAATACGTCGCGGCTCTTAATTATTGGGAAAGGATGGGCAGCCCCAAACCGAACTGCGCCGTAAGCGTCCGTGGTGTAATGGTTAGCATGGATGCCTTCCAAGCATTCGACGGGGGTTCGATTCCCCTCGGACGCATCAATGTTTCGCTTTTTTCCAGCTCCATTAACATGGAGGGACTCCCGCGTATCCCGTGGACGGAGCTCATGAGCATCCCCAAGCAGTACTGGGTAGAGGACATGCACGAGTCGAGGCATTTCCTGGAGACCCAGGTTCGGTAGATTTGGGTATGGGAGTCTTACGGAGAAATTCCAGGTGGGACCAGATCTTCCCTCGGTTCTCTACGACGAACTGTCGGCGCTCGAGGAGCGCATCAAGAATATGAAGTAGTTTCAGGGCGTGTACCCTCCAGTATTCGTGTCCCCCCAGAATAATAGTATCTGCGATTAGCGCCCTTTCGATCTCCACAAGAATCCCTAGAACATCTGAATAACTTCCGGTTAGCGCCTGTACCACCACAGTAGCTCTTGGAAAAAGCGTACTGTGCGCTAACCGCAGTAAATTATTCGGAATGGTTTGTTTGGCAATCTTATGGACCTGATGGTAGATATAAGAGTATCCTTTAGACATAACGTTTGTTTATTACCAATCGACAAATATTAAAATTTCACACTCATCAATGGCATTTTCCTCGAGGGAAATTGTGAGGTGGTTGTTCCCTGGAGGCAAGGAAGAATGAAAGACTATCATTCAGCTGATGATGATTTCAGAAAAAATCATGTGCTCCTCGTACAACATAGGCTATCCAACAACTTTGCACGTGACGACAAATGACACACGGAATATGCAGGCAAAAATAAATTAAGTTACAGCCATGGCAAGTCTCTCGGACGGGTAGGGGAGTCGGGAATGAGCTACAGCTCGAAAGCCCTCTTGGAAGCGAGGGATGCGAACGTCTCCGTCAGCAGCGGCAATCCGAGCGGAAGTTCGATCTACAAGATGGAGGCTTACAATTAGATTAGCACCTACTACAAAGGAACTCACACTGTCCGTTTCGACGCCTCCAAAGAAGGACTTGAATGCGTTCACGACCTGAACGGGTATCATTGAGCAACTTCGTAGAGAGGGAACAGACCGAGAAGAAGGTATCCGGGATGTGGTGGCTGGGGACGATGGAGTAGCACGAGGCGAGGACGCCATTAACGACGATCTGTCCACTGGACGTCATCGGGGCGTAGATGCCCGTCTCCATCAGACGAGTCACTGCCGTCACTCGACTCTGAAAGGCGTTCGTTAACAGGCCCCCAAAAGCACCTTTAAGGCCGAGACATAAATTGAAGCCCCATAGTTCTGGCAGAATGGTGAATGTATGATGTCTTCATTTGTATAGTGTTTCACAAATCAGTGTCTATACAGACGAACATACATCTATTACCTTTTGCAAACTCGAATGCCCCGGTCACTGTCATTACCTTCTTCATCTTGGCATCACTTCCGGCAGTGAAGAGGCAGTCTCCCTCCTTGACGGTCTCTGCCAGCACCATCTGGCGATGAGCTCCATGAACCGCGCACTCTCCCTAAGAGAACAACTGTAGCGTAGTGGTAGAGTACTCCGGTTGTGCCCCTCGTCGCCGGGTTCGATGCCATTTGCTGCGATCACTCTTTTTCCACCCACCTTGTAGATGTAGTGGAGGGCGGTCAGCTTGATGTTGTGGCCGTCTTCCGTTTCGAAGCGATAGAATTCGGCCTCTCGCTTCGGTTCGCGATGAAGCCAGAACTTGACGGGAAGAAACACGGCGGCTCTCGCATCATCTCCCGCGCGCACCAGGTCCTAAAGAAGAAATCTTGAAACTGGGACGTCCAAAACGCTCATTTGTATTATGCAGTAAGATCGAATAACGCATTTTCCATTGTAACGGATCAGTGGTAATTTAGAATGGGTACTACCTCCTTTTCCAGGTGATCCATTCGCTTCGTGCTTCCATCGGCAAGCTCGACGAGCATGTCACCGCTGAAGCACAGCTGCTGCTGGTAACCGCCACCGCCGTATGAAGCCTGAGGCTGCAATTCATCTTATCTGAAGAGCTCGAAGCAGCTTCGGGCGTCGTCCCGAGTTGTGCATGAATGTACTTTGTAATTGCCCTCTCTTACGACGTACAAATAGTCTCCCTCTAATATTCGGCTGCAATCTTGATCCCACTTATTGATAAGAAGGACTATGAGGGTCATTTATACCTCCTCTTATATTACTGTCGTTTTTCCTTTAAGGAATTCCTTTTACATAGTAGTAGTAGGGGGCGGGGGCAGCGGGAGCCGGGGCGAATGCGGGAGGAGGGGCGGCGAACTGCGGCGGGGGAACGGGCTGGAAGTTGGTGCCTGGCGGGAACTGGATGCCCTCCGTCTGCACGATCTCCTCCACAATGGCATTCTGTGC
Organism: Levipalatum texanum; assembly: GCA_014805385.1. NCBI lineage: Eukaryota > Metazoa > Nematoda > Chromadorea > Rhabditida > Diplogasteridae > Levipalatum > Levipalatum texanum. The sequence continues at coordinate 5,405 of JACMIG010000640.1, forward strand.
CTGTAATACAATCGATCATCAATCGATATTCCCGAAGGGTAACTCACGAGTCCCTGTCCCTGAGGCGGAGGCAGAGGCTGGTTCACGGCCACATTCGGGTCCTGAAGGGATGGATGACTACCGTAATCCTCGGAAGCAGGTTCAAACCTGGAAAGCGCGGGAGAGGAAGGATGTGCCCGAAAGGGAGCCGTCGTCCTTCTTCGTGTCTGCAATGTACGCGTTTATTGCCTATCTCCTCTCCGGGTGCGATTTGCGAACTGTCTAGGCACCCCGACAAATTTGGCTGCTTCCCCTTGATCAGGGGGTGACAAAGGATCAGGAAAGGGATAAATCACGTTCTATCGCATTCCGCCTACTCTCCAATTCTCTCGCCAGACTGTGACGTCATAACGTCCCTCATGGGAACGCGAACGATCAAGCGCCATTTTTTGCGTCGTACCCACACGTCGAATCTCGAGAGCTACTCGTATGTGATAGAGTAAGTACACGAATAGTCGAAGTGTGGTCCGTCGAGGCTGCATAAACTCACAGATGTTCGAGTCCAGTGGGAGGCACTGGAAGCGACGCATGGCGACGGAGTAGTAGATTCTGCCATCCGCAGCCGTCTGCTTGGCGATATCGGCAACGTAATCAAAGGCGTACTGGGCACCGTTCGCGAGCACCTCAAGGATACAATTCTTCATTTCCGCGCAACGTGAACAGCTCCTAAGCTTGCCTTCGGGGATAACGGTTATTTTTTCGAGTGGGAATGCGATGGATTGGTGATAATAGACAGGGACAGGGAAGCGTTCCTCTTCTCCGTCCCATCCTCAGCCTTCCCCCTCTTTCCTTACCTCTCCTCCGACGACGATCTGTCCGCCGGACACGGTGGCGACTCCGCGATCTTCAGAAAGACGAAGAGGCTCGTAAGAGCAGCAACGGAGGGACGTCCTGAATGGCGGGAGTATGTCCTTGTTTCCGCTCTTTGTCTTCCACACTTTGCAGTCAACCTTACTTCTTCTACTTCGGGCCCCCCGTCCATTGTCAGCGGAATGAACGATCCGGACAATACGCTCATCGCCTTACAATCTCTCTCCACCGTTCTCTCAACGAGAGAACAGTAGAGAGAGAGATCGCTGGGCGACGAGCGTATATTCCGCCGACAATACTTCGAGACCTCCCGACTACTTACGGGAATGCCGTCAGATTGAGCAGAGGCGCCACGCCGCCCACCCACGTGTCCACCTCCGGGCATCCCGCCGCGAAGGTCGGAGAGCAGTGCTGAAATGAGAGCTCTCACTTTCCTTCCCCATCCCTGATATCCGATCCATGGAGATGAGCGAGGGGGTGCCGATCTATCATAGCCCTGAGCATTTGTTGCAAGCCGTGGCCTTGCCCCCACTTTCGCTACTAGCGAGTGTCGAATTCAGCGATGACCTTTGGTCTGTGATAGCTGATGTCCTTTGGTCGTGATAGCTCGAACGACTGCGGTACTCACAGCGAATTGAGCTGGCCGCATGTCGGACGGCGGGATGGTTGCGCGATCCTGGCGAACGATGCCGTCTGCTGTGCCGTGCACGCTGTAGAAGGTGGCCTGAAAAGGATCATGATGATGACAAGTCGAAATCAACTTCGCCACCGAATATCTTCACAATCTAAATGACACTTGGACGGCGGTTTAGATTCCCGTTTCATCAGTGTAAAATCGGACTCGAAGCGGTTTCATAAATGTTTGTGTTTTCTTGGCAAGACAAAGGAGAAAGCGAACCTGTTCGGAATAGGGACGTCCATTCGGCGCCCATCCAAAACACGTGGGCCGCGCGCATCCGAGAATCGGCTGTCCATCCGCCAGTACCTGGGAAGATCGGCTGGTGTGGCACTATTTGATGTTCTGGTGATAATTTCCATATTATTTGATTGAGCGCCATCCAAGCCTTGACGATGCAACTTATGTTGAGCAAATGTGGATGAATTTTCCGGCGTGGGATTTCACCACTGTTTCGTGCTCGACAAAATGTTCGTAGATTCCGTGAAAGCGATAAAAGTTACCTCCAAGGAGTACGGTATCATGGAGTCGCCGCAGAACGACGCCCTCGCCACGGTAGCCGAGAGAAGGATGACGGTTAAGAAGCGCCGCATGTATTCACTAAATAGAAATGAATTTAAAAAGAATAGCCGAATACACCAATGAGGTGGCCCGTGACAGAAAGTCAATGCATCATCTAGAAACGTGCGACATGCCGAAGGAAGGGGAGGATGTAGATCCATGGGATCGCGGTCACACTCGATCGCACCTTGCGGCGCGTTTATATTGCGGCGGGGCGGAGCCAGGGATGATTCCTTATTTTATGGCATTTCGAGGATATTGCTGTCTTTTCTTGCAATTGCTCCCCAGCGGGAAGAGAAACTTTCCGGTATTATCACTTCTAACGTGCGATTTTATAGGATGTCATTGAAGGTGCCAACCTCCATCACCTCCGGCGAGACAACGGATATCTTTTTCTTACCGCTCAGAGAACGAGCGGTACAAAAAATGGGAAGTGTTCGACCTTGTGTTCATTTCGGGTATTGTCTGACAATGAGAAATTACCTATACCATGTTCTTTCATAGCACACTGACAGAAAGCACTGCTTACCAGTCGAAATCCTTCCGATTGGCAGCAAAAGATTAGAATGAACCTATTTAAAAAAAATCCTAGCAGATGCACAGGTGGGCCAAGCGTGGAGCTTGGGCCACCTGTGCATCTGCCGGGACTACGTTTGAGCGGTTACGCTCTGTGCAGCCATGCCGCAGTGCCAAATGTATGCCCACAGTGCGAGAGGTTTGCGGCTCCACGCCGGTTCGCTGGGATGCAATCAGATGCACAGTCAAAATCTGTTACTTGCACGTTGAATTGGATTCATATTGTGAATAAAGCACCCGGAACGTTCTAGTTCGCACGCACAAAATGACGTGTACGAGCCTTTGATCAATCTCTTCGTGCCTCCTTTCATGCCCCAATCCATCAGTGGTATTGATCGGGCGTGGGAATTAGAATGCTCCGCGTGTCCGACAGTAAGGATCTTGTCTAATGTAGTCTGCGTCACGTTCATCCAGCTACATAGAGAGATCCGCCTGGTCTTCAGGCTATGCACGGTGGATGGAGGGGGAAGTGAGAGTGGGCGAGTGAGCGCCCATCGCCTCCCTTGTTTCACCATTCCCATCCTTTCTCTCCTGCGATCACTTTCGATCCACAGACAGCACCGTCATCAAATGAGATGTCTGGCAGTGCTCACGGCGACACCGTTGAACTACGCATTATGAAAATCCACCAGGATGACGTGTTTCTATTGTCGGAGGAATGAAAGCTCCGGACAATACGCTGATCGCCATACGATCTCTCTCCACTGTTCTCCCGTTGTGTGGCTGTTAAAGAAACGCGAGAACAGTGCAGAGATCATAGGTCGATGAGCGTATTGTCCGGAAGGTTGATTCCGCTGACATCAATTTTCTGAGTGTCGGAAGGACCAAGTCATACAAGGCGATACGTCACACTCAGCAGCCGCACTACTAACCCAGCCATATAAAGCGATAGGTCACACTTAGCAGCCGCACTACCCACCCTTACATACAAAGCGATAGGTCACACTTAGCAGCCGCACTACCCACCCTGCCAACTAACCATGCCGCCTTAGGGGGAATTCTATATTGTTCCGGGATTGGCACCATTGTACGTGCGAATTTCGTTTCACTGACTCAAACCATGTCCGGCAGGTAGACAAACAACAAACGGTAGAGCGAACAGTCGGATCGCAAAGCTACAAGTGACAGCTTCTTTGCACCACTAGAATAGGTTAGATACTGATGATTCGGGTGTGTTTTCGCTGAAGTTATTTTTCCGGGGCGAGTACCCAATAGCGACGATAGTAGCCGTACTCAAAATCAGACGCCGTGGTGTACATTGATTTTGTGTGACTAGTATTCAGAGGCTGAATATCGTATGATCCGGAACGTTTTTTACACCGATAATACTTCAGCTTTCAAGGGCGTCGCGTGACTGGTGGAATGGTAGATGGCTACCATCGCAGAAATTCCGTCACCGGCTCAATTCCGGCCACGGCCACTCCCGGAGAAGCCGTTGAGCAACGAGGGGAAAATGCTTGTGCGCAAGCTGGCCGTCCAGGATCCACCCTCGGAGTCTAGGTACTAGACCATTTGACCGATACGGCCACACCTTTATCTTTCCCTTTCCAAGGTCGATTAGGCGTACTTTCGAATAGGCGTAAAACAATGACCGTTCTACCATCCATACAACGAGTTGACGCCGAGAGAACAGTTCGACGCTTTCGAAAACGCTTGTTAGCGGATTTCATGACCGGCTCTGGTTCCGTTACATCTGCACTGAGCGTCCTTGAGGACATTTGAAGGCGCAGGTGCTAGTGGTGGATAATTAATGGCGATCTCTCTTCCGCCAGTGCAATGTCCCTTTCGTTTTCCCATCCGCCAGGATCATGTCAGAGCAGGTTCAATCACTGCAAACATTATTGCAGATTGCGATCAATTGCTCAACATACCACTTGGGGTGCTGATACGCACTTGTGCTCAAAATATCCTCCAAAGGTGCACGACGAAATGATCATCTCTGAAATTTAAGAGCGTTCGCCATGAATCTTCGAGAATTGAAGCGAGAACGTTTGTGACTAAACCTTCGTCCAGAATGAGTTCCAATTTCGTTTACATGATCATGAAGAATTTGCATTTGATTTCTTCTGGGCTCAATTCTGGTTCCACTTCATCGGAACATTATTCCTCAAAGGGATGTTGTCATCAACTGCACAATGTCGCGTAGAGATTATGCTACACACAGTTTCTGCACTCCACATCAGTGTTCGTGCACTCCACGGCCTTGAAGCACACTCCGTCCATCGTTTCAATGATGATGCGCTTTAGCAGTTCGGGAGATTGGAATGTTGAATTGCAACCTATTGATAGCCGAGACGCGCGGGTGCGAATCAGGGAGCAAATGAGCTGCCACGGGAAGAAGGCTATAAAAGGAATTCAGACGCTGTCAAAGTGACATAACCATGCATCCCTGCCTCCTGCTCCTGGTCCTCACCATCTCCGTGACACAGTGTCATCAACAGCCTGCGGGTTTTCCTGCGGCCATACCTTCCCTTCCCTCGTACCCAACCGCACCCAAGCAACACAGCTATTGTGGTGGTGCACAAGCTGGTCCTTTTCGCGTTCCGTTTACACCTATGCCCCGCCCCCTTGCGTACCATTTTGGAGCGCGCACACGCTTTTAATCGCTAACAACTTCGTTCTTACGCTAAATCATGAAAAACGTTCGCTAGAAAAGTTGTTCAGCTCGTCGAGATCTTCAAGACTATATAGAACACAAGTCAAGAATATTGATTTCGTGATTTGAGAAAAGGGGCGTGGTCACGGGTGAAACAAAATCAATATTCGTGACTTGGTTCTATATAGACTTGTAGATCTCGACGAGCTGAACAACTTTTCTAGCGAACTTTTTACATGATTTTGAGTATTAACGAAGTTATTAGCGATCGAAAGCGTGTGCGCGCTCCAAAATGGTACGCAAGGGGGCGGGGCATAGGTGTAATCGGAACGCGAAAAGGACCAGCTTGTGCACCACCACAATACTTCCTGAGCGAAGGAAGGGTCGAACTGCGTCCCACTGGACAACAAGGCGATCCCGTCCTCTACCGATTCAACCGCTTCGGACCTAACACGCTGCCTGCTCTATAGGTAACATCGCTCAAAGTCACATCACGACGAAAGCGAAATATATCATCTTGAACGCACCTACAGTCACTTTTTACACGACAGGAATGAAGCTCAACTAAAGCCCCGTTCTGCTGCTTGCGACAAAATATTGTCGGTGGAATAAACGTTCCGGACAATACGCTCATCGCCCTATGACTCTCTCGCCATTGTTCTCTCGTTGTCTGTCAGTTAGAGAAACACGAGAAGTACGATCGTTGGGCGATGAGCGTATTGTCCGGAACGTTCATTCCGCGGCAATACGTGTTGAAAGGACCTGCAGGGAAAGCGAACACCCGTCCCGTCGTTCGTCCTGTGAACTGCTACTCTCTCGCTCTCTTCCCTCATCTCAACGATCTCCTCCGAGCACACCTCCTTCCTCTCTTAGAAAATTCTCGAGCAATAAAACATGCTCCAGTGAATCCGCTTCGTTTTCCTTTTGTCAGCATGTAATCAACAAAAATAAACTGATATGGCACTCCGGCAATGTTGCGACTGACACGCCGATGGGCAGGGAGGGGGGGGGGAAGGGGAGAAACTGCTCCAATTTTGCAAAGATTTGCACCGCGATCTCCGCTCTCCGGCCTTCGCAACGGCGCCGTGCTCCCCCATTCGCTTTCAATCTTCCAGCCGCACCCGAGCTGTGCCGGAGTAGACAGTGCAGATTGATTGTGAAAAGATCACGCAGTTGCATGTGCTGACCGTCCAGGATCCAGCGTCAGGAGTCCTGTTCCTAGACCATCAGCCTGATGGGGGCACACCTTTTCCTTGAGCAAAGCTGCACAGGATCAGAAGGCGGCTTGGTATTATTGTCCGCGGAATTAACGAGACGAAATGTACGCTCATCGCCCTACGATCTCTCCCCACAGTTCTCTCGTTGTCTGGCTGTTGGATAAACGAGAGAACTGTGAAGAGAGATCGTAGGGCGACCTGTGTACATTCCGTATGGGTAATTCCGCGACAATACTCCCCACGAGTGCAGTCGCACTCATTAACTGCAACAAATCCCCTCACCATCGCTGTTTAGCCCCTCTGTTGCCATGACCTGGTGGTCGAGTGGATAAGAGGTCTGTCCCCCGTTTTGGTGAGAGTTCGAATCATTACTATGCGCTACCCACCGTCCTGTACATGATAGGCACAATGCTGATTATACAACACACAGAGCCGATATAATCACACATCTACGTCAACCAGCCGTAACTGCCACTTATAATCATCCTATTGTTGCGTCATTTGGTGCTTGCGTGACCATTTTACTTATGTACCTACGTGCGAATGTATTCATAGATACGTATTATGCGCTTACCTCTCCTTTACATGCTATACACCGAAGAGCAATGCACCGAATTTCACTGCTCGTAGTTAATACATCATTAATTGAATTCGCTCCGCACTTCTTCTACGGCATCTTGATCGGCGAGGTTGCCGTACGCCTATTCGTTCTTGCTACCGTTCCCGTGGTGTTTATATGCGTCTACCGCGCAAGTCAGTTGCCTTCATCATTCCGAGAACGAGTCGTATGGTTATGGAAGAGTCAATTTATTAGCAGTTGGAGCAATGGCTTGCAATATTTTTTCTATGAGTTGTTGCCTACATGTCTTGGGAAATGATAAAAATAGATGCGTTATTTCTTCAAATGGTTTCTATCTTTCATAATTTAAAGACAATGGATTATGAAGATGTTTTAGGGATTTTCCATCGCAATTTCCGTTTGTCTTGGGCTGTGCAGTGCTCTTTGTGTTGGATTGAACAATTATGCCGCTTCGTAACCATCAACCGCCAACTTGTTTATGGAATCGTAAGGGGTTGGTCATTGTTTTAGGATTCGGGATTAAAGTGCGATTTAGAAGACGACTGGCTGCTCCTTGGAAGCGACTACATTCGCTCGATGATATGCTGCTACTCCTTCCACATGTAAGAATTTTTACACACCTTTTTAAAATCAAGAATTAAATTGACAATTCACGAAAATCATTTTTCACATGCTTTTCCTTTTCGAACAGACTGGTATCAAGGCAGTGATCGTCGTTCAACAGACAGTTAGAACAGTGACAACATAAACCGTTCCGGACAATACGCTCATCGCCCTACGATCTCTCTCAATGTTCACCCGTTGTCTGGCGATCAGAGAAACGAGAGAACAGTGGAGAGAGATCGTAGGGCGATGAGCGTTGGTCCGGAACGTTAATTCCGCCGACAATACCCATTCGCACCTTGCTTGACTTCAGTTATGCCCCAGTTCCTCTAAAATCTATTCATTGAAGCGGAGTGCTGGCAATGGAGCGGGCAGTGGCGACGTTGGCGTGGAGGTGGTACGAGCGCGCGGGGCCTTCCACGATCCTTGTCATCGTTTCCATCGAGTCTTCTGCCCTCCTCATCTCCCTCTTGCAAGCTCACCTCATCATCAATGCCCGCCTCCCTCTCCTCGAAGGAACGCTCATTGGTATTTCAGAGGCAGCACTCGGCGTCATGGTAATGTCGGCGACCTGGCGCATACAATTTTATGAATCTAATCCTTGATCAAATATGGTTTTCTATCAAACTGACAAATTTATTGTTATGTACTAAATACGTTTATTGAAAAATAATTTCCAGGGATTCTTCATTGTTTACCGATGCAACTGTCTACTCATTCGGAGCATTGGACGCCAGTTTCAAATCAAGGAAAACTGCCGCATCATGAAGGTTTAAAATAGCCCACATTTTATTACAGTGAATATTAGGGTTGGCTTTTATGGTCCAATGGACTGTCCGGAAGTCCATTGGATTTCCAGATAGGGAAGAAAGGTGATTAGACGTCCAGATGGACTTCCAGACAGTCGAGAGGCACTCCACTGGACTGAAAAAGTCCAGTATGCCAACCCTAGTGACTATCAGATAATGTCTCGCATAATTGTTGTGGAAGGTGGAACGGCTTTAATCGCTGCTTCGATGTACACTGTTTACCAGCTTAATCCCGGAACGAATGCCGGATACGTGGCTCACGCCTTATTTGATTTCCAGGGTGCACTGTAAGTCCTTCTCCATGACCAGCATGAACTACTTGTTATTAAGGGCAGTCTCCATCTACTTCCCGTACCTCCCGTTACTCGATCGAGCATTTCTAATTCAGCTGCGCAAAATAATCGGCATATCGTGCATTAGTTTGGGGAATCATACGGCGGTAAGCAATTTGGATTAAACCCAGGGGGTGTAAAGAGTTTCAGATTTTTTTGCCGATGACGCATACGGGCGGCACTGTAGTCGCTCAGGGCAACAGCTATTTCGGTGCATTGGCCACTTCTTGGGATGCAGCATTCGATAACAGGGAACGAAAATAGCTACTGAAAACATTCTATATAATTGCTTTGTCTATTACTAACCGAAAAACATTCCACCAGACCTCGTTCTCATAAATTATCATCTTACGTACTTGTTGTTCGTAAAAGCAGTGAAGGGAGAGGGAGAGAGAAGTGGAGGAGACAACGAATGCTCATCGGGAGCTTCATTGCCTTCTTCCTGGCTAACACAGTACCGAGGCCATCGGCGGGACACAGGTGATTCAACAACGACAACGAATGCTTCGACTGCCACCCCGACGACGACGGATACGCCTTCCCCTGAGTCATCAACAGATTGGAACGATCGTCCTAGCGTCGACACTGCTGGGGGTCACAGAAACTGGAAAGCAGCTGGCGTTCCGGGTTCATTCGCATTTCACTATCATTTTTGCTTATCGTCATCATAACAGGACAACGAAATACGAGTGAGCAAGTAAACTCATAAGGCGAGAGTAATAATCAGTGTATTTCGCTCTTACACGACTCTCAATAGCCCCGTGGAGTCTGCAGGGAGTGTCTCTCCAAGGTGGTGAAAGGGGCCAATCTGTTGATGACTCAGGGGAAGGCGTATCCGTCGTCGTCGGGGTGGCAGTCGAAGCATTCGTTGTCGTTGTTGAATCACCTGTGTCCCGCCGATGGCCTCGGTACTGTGTTAGCCAGGAAGAAGGCAATGAAGCTCCCGATGACCAATAAAGCGCAGCCTCATAGGCTATGCAGAACTTGAATCGGGAGTGATCCATTAGATTTGATATGTTCGGGATCTCGCTGTGATAGTTATTGATGAATCCACGTGAGCGTTCATTCTTACATTGCCTTCTGTTCGGGTCGTCGGTACTGAACAGTAAAGATTTCGGGGAACTTGGTATAAAATACGCAGCCATCTCTACCTTGATCCGGCAGGGCTACTTGCACGTCTTCGTCCTTTAAATTAATTGTATCTTCCCGTACTATATTTACCAATTCGATAGACGAAGCGCTCAGGATACCGTGTTCGTCGGTTCGAGCCATGAAGAGCTGGTTCGTCTTTTCGTAAGGGGAGTAGAAAAAGGAGGTCGTTGAGGCCAGCCTCGTGATGACGTCGGAATCGCCAGGGAATGCGATATCCGCCCAGTCCCTGCGAAATGTGCATTCGTTATTTCCAGCAGAGAATCTTTGAGACAATGCCGTAAAGCAGCAAAAAACCGGTCGAGCAATAGATGAACATCATTTTCCACCGTGATGCTCGAGAATCCAGGAAATTCAAAAATAGTTTACTGTTTGGACTCACATTTCACCAATTTTGCAGCGCTGGAACGTCCTGACGGAATTTTCATAGTCGTTCTTGAAGCGATAGAGGAAGCCGTTGTTACAAGCGTGAAACCACTTCAGTTTTCCTTGATTGCCATCTGTAGAAAGGACGTAACGGGAGGCGCCGTACAATGCAGCCATCGGGGAGAAATGAATCCTTCCATTCTTTGTTTCTTGTCTAGGCAACGGCGCACCTTGTGCGTCATGTTGTCTGACTGTATCACAACAATGAATCCAATCGTATGGTTGAGAAGTCAAACGAGGAATCCAAAGTATGATCATCGTGCCTGGTGTCGAATCCTTTTCAATGCGATATCATCAAGGCGATAATCCAAGATTTTGTTAGAAAAACGAACTGATGCTTCATGATGCACAATTAGCACCCAATAGTTACACTATCGTAAGGGTGAAGATCGTTCCAATTTGCGTCGAGTGCAAGTGGTGTGCTCTATTCTGTGTCGAATTGTACTCTTGTTGATGATCCGCCGTGTCTTCGGGGGAACGCCCTTGTCTTCATCTCTGAATAAATGATAGTCTACTCTGCCCTCACACCTCGTTGCAACAAGATAGTAAACACTATGATGACAACATCTGTGAGCATAATAGTAAAACAACGTTCTTGCGTACTTTTGTGCATCGGGCCATGCTGATTTTTGCGCAGAGATATCATCGTGTTCACGCACTTTCCAGAATGTGATCACACCACGAGGATACATACACTTCTAATAGTACATACTAAAGTTCAATACACATTCTTCTGTAGTATGCATGACACTTTAGTGTAACAATGATCAAAATTATCAGTTACATACGTTGGATCACTAAACTGATTGGATTGGCTTTGAGAATATCTTAAGAGGGTGATCTCCAGAGATGTACAAACTTTGGCCGCGTACAATCTACGTGCGCTCGTAGTTGTGTATTGTGTCGATATCAATCGGTGCTCTGTGCCTTGGCGTAACTCGCCACTATCCCAAGGGGGCGAATCGTCTGCAGATTACAGAGGGAGTGGAGATCCTTTTGGGGGTGTTTTCAACCCCTGGCCATCTCGGGTACTCCCCCCACCCCATAACTACATTACACAATAGGCGAGGCGCTCATTCTCCATCGTCGACGTCCGTGCCAGTCAGGAGTAATGATCCGATTGTCGCTGCGACGTGTCCTCAATTTTCGTCCTGTGCGATGGCTCCACGAACGATGGCAGCTCACCGTCGTCGCCGGACTCATCTCCTCCGTCATGCTATTTGGTATGTAATTTGGCAGCTCTGGAGTATCCCACACAGGCATCCTTGAGATATGTAGATGAGTTGGGCTAGTGGTGAACCTAGTATCGTTCTGTTCACTACGGATGAGGAAGAGAGAAAGCTCGAAAAGTTCATGCGTTTACCAGGAGGGGAGAATACAAAATTCGTTCATATTCGAAAGTAAACCAGCTTGGGAAAGAAACCATGAGCGATCCCGTCATTTCCCCAGGAAAGTGTGTGTGGAATCTGTGCATGAACTGCACCCATGGGCTAAGAATTCCCGCAAACTCCTGCTTACAATGGATTGTGTTGCACCAAAATGCGTAGCATTCCCACGCCGGAAATTTTACGATTACGGACTGCACGCTTGTGAGCTACTGATTCCACACCTGGTTCGTGATTAATTATCCATAGCAGTGAATGGAACGGCGGAATGAGTGGTAGATCACAAGTTCGTATTGCGTATTTTCGGACGTGGGAATGTGCCGCATTTTGGTGCACCATAATAAGTGGTGATCTGTTGCCTCCCCCGCAAATCGTTGTTCTTTCTCGATCACCTGACTGCCGCAGTATTACAATTAAGGCGCCCCTGGGCTATCGACAATAAGAAATTACCGATTGTTTATCATCAGGCCTCTTCATCATCTTCCACTTCTACGTCGTTCCTGGGATGGTGCAATTGCTGATTTCACAGGTTCCGATTATGGTCGCCACCAATATGCCAACCTTTCAGCAATCCAAGCTGCAGATTGGTAGCCGCATCATGGAGCGCTGGCTCAACCCGAGCTACAAGATGCATTTCAAGGTATGCCCTATCTGGAAAATAACGGTCCTGAGGCAACCATAATTAGGTCTAATCACAAGCTTTCAAAATTGTTGCATCTGGTTCCTATTTGCAGCAGTGATCCAAAACGTGCTTTAGGTCTACGTCTTCTCAGTCACGAACTCTAAGGAGATCCTGAAAGGAGCGATTCCCGTCTTGCAAAAGAGTGGACCGTTCGTCTTCGACAAGGCACTCAAACACGAGGTATCGATTTGAGATATTCTTTGTTCCTTCTTCAACAGCATGTGTACTACTCCAAAATTCCTGGCGCCGATGTGCATTTCATAGAACATAGAACAGAAGGCGGAAATACAACAATTCGACGATGTCCTTGGTAATCACCAGAAATCAATGGATCAAACAATGTGATTTGGAAGTGCACCAGGCGGGGATTCAACTGCATCTTGTCTTTCTCTTCTAGTCTTCCCTTTCATTAGCAGAACAAATGAGTCATCCGAGAGCTTAGAGTCGAACTTTCAAGATCTTTGGACGACAAACTCGCATCACTAGACAAAATGGGACAAGGACAGAGTACATCATGTCTGGAACGTGAGACGACAACTGTCTTTGTCACATATCAGGACAATACCACAGGTATTTGTCACTTTGTGCTGATGATTGTCTCTGGTCGATCTTTGCCCGCATTCCTTAGAATCAATGACGATAGTATTTGTAGTAAACTTGTGAAAGGTACAATTCAAGTTCGGACGTTCGAACAGCGTCGCTGACCATTTCATAGAGTAATCCAAAGAGGACGAACAAAATGCAGATACAGATCGAGTAACCCGAATACGCCTGTCACAGCCCCACTGATCTAAAATTGTTATTATTATAATTTTTACCCTGCAGTTGATGCCATCGCCTCCCGGCACGGCGACAGTCTCATTCCGACGAAAGGCGCAGTACTTCTTCAACCAATCGGCATCATGTCCAGATTGCAAGCTCAGCAACCGCGTCGTCGTTCCAAACCTCGTCTACCAGGTGCGATTGAGAACACCAAATTTACAAATCACTTTAAAATGTTCGTTTTTTACTGCGTCACAACGGCCCAATATTATGGCAGTGCACAAGCTGTTCCTTTGGCGTTCCGTTTGTTCCTGCTCTCTCTCCACTGTTCTCTCCCTTCTCTAACCTGTCTGGCGGTTAAAGAAACGAGAGAACTGTGAAGAAAGAACTGGTGCAAGCGGAACGCCAAAGGGGCAGCTTGTGCACCACCACAACACATTGTTGCAGAAGTTCGTCGAGTTGGCATCGAACGAGAGGACGCGGGAAACGGGCAAGAACCTCCTTGCCCAGTCGCCCTTCATCAACGTCAACGTCGGCGAACTGCTCTTCGAGGGCTACGAGGACCCATTTATTTCCAACGTGAAGACAACGAATTCTAATCGAAGTAGCATACTTTCCAGATCTGCAACCTTCCGATAGTCAGCATCATCTGCCTGGATTTCATGCATGTCCCGGAGAGGATCGGACTGTTCTTCGGAGTGAGTTTTTCTTCCGTTTTCCAAATAATTTGTTTGTTTTCGTTTTGTTGTTCAAGGTAACTAGCGGAGCTACGCTCCGCTAGCTGGGGGGATAAAAACACATTTTAACATGTCAAAATATTTTTATAATGCGTTATTATTTCTTACCACTTCATTTCAAGCCGGTTGGTACTAAATATGGCCATATTGGTGATATTTGGCGAATATTCGGTGAAATACGGCATTTTGGCGCGAAATACTTGACAAAAACATGTCAAAACATGTTAAAATTGCTTTATTAATTCTTGCCACTTCATTTCGAGCCGATTGGTACTAAATTCGGGCATATTTGAGTGAATTAGCACAAAATGAGCATTTTCCCGCATTTTTAGCGATAAAAACACGTTTTAACATGTTAAAATATTTTTATAATGCGTTATTATTTCTTACCACATCATGCCAAGTCGATTGATACCAAATGTAGATACACTTTCTATCTGCAGCCGTAAAATAGAAATTCCTATAGGGAATCGCAAACTGAGCGTCTCGGAGTGACGGACAGACGGACGGACAGACAGACGTTACGTCATGTTAGTATATAGGTAAATATCCCTCGCAGATGAACGATTCCTACACGGAGGGAACTTATACGATCAAGGACGGGACGAACAAGCTGTCGTCCCGTGCCGAAGTGCTCACCTACGAAGGAATGCAGCAGTTGAGAGAGAGCTGGTGGCTGGATAAGGAGGTCGGTGTATTTTTCATCGGGAGGAAAATATGTCTGTGCTAGACGCTGGATCAATTTTGATTTGGGTATTTCTGGGTAGGATCAGAATGGTGGCATCAATTTATGTAGGGAGTGGTTGAGGATTTCTATTTCGGTAATGGAAGGGGCTGAAAAGGGATGTGGATATTTCTGGGTGATCTGTAGAAGGAAGAGAATGTTGGGTATTTCGATGTAGGGAGTAGAGGGGTAGCGGATACTATTTTTGTTTTGAAACTGCCTGAACATGGATGTGGATATTTCTGTATTCTGGTGGCTGAAAATGGCTTCGGCATCTCGGTGCAGACAGTGTTGGGATTGGGGGGCCGTCTAACGGATTTGGCACGGTAGTTTATTTGGGATACTGTAATTTATTTGGGGAGTGTTAGTTATTTCGGTGCTCAAAATGGCTGAATAAGGTTGTTGTCGGCACCCACAACAAAAAGTGATGATGACGTTTTGTTCTGTAGCATACCAGGAGAAATTATTCTATGAGTGCACTACATGAATGCGTCTATTCAGGCTCGAACGATCCGCGGCATCGAGGGAACGCTCTTCCATCCCTTCATCCAGCGCAACGAAACACTGTGGGCATTCTGCGCCCAGCTCTGCAGGTGGGCAATTTCCACCCTCCACCCCCACCGCCCTTATGCAAAAACTGTTGTCAACATTGTGACAGACAGTCAGGTGAAAAGTCACCGATGATCACTATTAGAAAGATCCACATGATAATGATAGATGTTGACGCGCCGTGATTTGCAACGGAATATTACTGACTTTTGGCGTGAAATAACTGCTGGAGATATAGAACAAACATGGCTAAACATGAAATGATCCGCGAAGATCGATGGATATCCCTTCAGATCCATCCCGCTCGACTACGAGTGCGATACGTCGTATCGCGGTGTTCCCGTCTATAGATTCCGAGTATCTGCCGACGAGTTCGACTCCACGCTACCGGACAACGTAAATATTTTCGTTCGTTTGCTTCCATTCGTTTACTGTATTTTATCTGGACTTCAAACTCAAAATTTAGGTACAAGCCAAAAATCATCATCATGTTTATCGCTGTAGTAAATACAACGAACATACGAATGGGCAAGAACCCATAAGGCGAAAAATAACTACAATGCAGTATGAAGAACGGGAAATTGAAGGACTATTATTCTGCTAAAGGATGAAGTCACGGGGAATGCGGGAATCTATGTAATGAACAAAGCTGGAAGGAGAACGACTGAATACTGCAGGATCTAGGGAATTTAGAAATGAATATGTTCTATGAGAGAAGAAGTGTTTGCCGATATTATCATAGCTACGGAAAACAGGGAAGAATTTGAAGGGTAGGCCACGAGTCCTACTTGAGCGGAAAGAGAATAATAATTTTGGGTCAACGTCGGAGTGGGAGGAGAAAAGACCGTGGACTATTTTAAGTGATGCAATAGAACGGCGGTGATTTAGGGGATCTAATTGGAATTGGCGGCAGACGGACTCGTAGGAAATGTAGGTGTTATGCACGGAAAATGGGAATAGCATGTGCATCTCTTGGGTCCGGTACTCGATTTTCTCGCTCGGATCAATGCAACGCCTGCCTTCAGGTCGGCTTCTGCCATCCAACCCAGAAGATCTTCGTTCCGCAACAGAATAAGAGCGCCAACGGCCGTCATTGCTATCCACGTGGCATCATGCCGGTGGCACATTGCATTGCCAGTAAGTTTTATCTCAGACGCTTTATCGAACATACGAAAGTTATTATTGGCGGAATTATCGTTCCGGACAATACGATCATCGCCCTTCTATTGTCAAGTGCCCAAGCAATTCTAAATTATCGATCGGGAGGCACAACGTCAGGTTCCTGTATCTCTGCGTTATCAAAGAGTTTGTTGCTCAAATTTTGCAGGCTTCGGTTGGAATCCAGGTCCAACTGGCATGCAAAATTTCAGCTTCGTATTCCTTATTGTTCCGGAGATACAGAAGGGGACTATGAGATAAATACAGTGTCGCGGAACGGGAAATTAGAATTGCTTTGGTCTTGACAATATCGTAGTAGAGCAATGCCCTTTTCGCCCGTCGAAGGGCGAGAAGACAGGTTTGCGGCTGCTAAACAGCGCATTGTGCCAGAGGACGACGGGCGTATAGTTCGAAGCTTTTTTTTCCTCCGACAATACCTGGACTCGATCAAAATGGACCGATTCCATTGCAGACGAGCCGCCCGTCGTCCTTTCCCTGCCCAACTTCAACCTTGCCCCGAAGGAAATACAGAATGCAGTTGCCGGAATGGAGGAACCGGACAATGAGCGTGATGCCATCTTTGCGGATATCGAACCGGTAATTATTATCGGCGGTATTAACTATACGGGATGGGATGTACGCTCATCGCCCTACGATCCCTCTCAACAGCTCTCTCATTTCTCTAATCGCCAGACAAGATAGAGAAACGAGAGAACTGTGTAGAGAGATCGTAGGGCGATGAGCGTACATTCCGTATGGTTAATTCCGCCAACAATACCGTGGGGTGCTCTCTTTATCGGGATAGATGAAAACAACAACAAACCAAAGAGAATCCTCTTTCCAGAGTCTCGGCGTTCCGATACGCGCTCATCGTCGCATTCAACTGAACGCCGAGTTCTGGGCAGGAAAGGACATCGTGGCACCGTGAGAGATCTTTCTTCTAGCCAAAACATAACAATGAGATCCAGGGCGTACCACAAGAAGATCCGGTCCACCATAATCCCTCTCGCCATTGTTCATGATGACGCGGAGATCGACGACGATTCCTTGCACATGGTAAGTATTTCGTTCCTTCCAATGATACGTTTTCTTTCAGATCAAATGGGAGCTGATCTATGCCCAGCAAGCCGCGTATGCCGGCACATACTTGATACTTCTCGCATCCATTGTCATGGCGACTGTTTCGCTGTTCTACTGGTTCTTCATGGTGCGTTCTCTGCCTTTTCCTTGCCCATCCTCACAAAATTCAGGCACATCACCAACAGAGACGGAAAGATTTCCCGGAAAACTACGCTGCGTTTACATCGCCTGACTTGACACTACCGGATCTAGCAAAGTACTAAATAGTTTGCTGTTGTACATATTGCTCCTCGCGCACTCAGGTTTAGATCCAGAAATAAAGAAACGATTGTTTAGTGGGACAAACCCAATTCATTGTGTTGACGGGCACACGTGTACATTGCATGGATGGCCATTCCACATCGATGAACACGTAATGGATCTTTCCCTCTCGTCCTTGATCAAGTACAATTTGGGGAAGATGTAATATTGGGGTGGGTAGACAATATTCTTGTTTTTGTCCCGGAAGTATAAACTATTTTATCAAACGAAGAAATGTCGACGACTTCAGTCACAAAAATTACCTTTCATCTCTACCAAAAACAAAACGTGCCATTGACAGCATCTAATTCTATCTTTCCGGAATAGTGCTCTTATTTGCAATCTTTGATTTTATGATGAGTACAGGTGGTGAAACTCGTGGCCGTAGGCAGAGAAGATCGAGCACTGCCCGCAGATATATCTCCGATGTAACTATGAGACAAACCGAATGAACACTGCAGTGAGTGATTTCAATTGCGAAAGCAAGTAAAACGAGCCCTGCAAACCATCAAAAACTATTTCCGGAGCCGCCAAACACCACCATTAATGTGTAGTGAGAAAATGATGCTGAGCATGTGAATGTATACCGGCAACTGTATTATCGCGACTGGAAGGAAAACCTGGAATAGAAGGTCGAAAATAATCAAATTACTGCAAATAACCATGATCATGAGACTCCGGGTTAGACGACGATGAAACTCGCGCGTCTGCAGGCTCATGTACTGTTGCGTTTTCTGAAGCAGACTTTCTCCTTCTTCATCTAGAGTCAGGGGACCTTATCATTCAAAATGCTGAAGATGTGCGACGCGAGAATCGAACTTCCGCCGAATCCGATGCTACAAGTCTGCGAGAGGAAATATATCTGTGAAGAAAATGAAACTGACTCAGGTGTTGTGAGCAATGTTTTTGCACAGACCATGAATTTGCAAAAAAAATCTCTTGAAAAATGGATTTCACCATGATAATGATAACACTGGAGACACGCACTCCGTTTTCATACACAATCCATCGTTCATCGTCGGCGATGACCCATGCCATTTCAGGGTGCTCCTGTCAGTTAACATTATCCACCAACTTGCTCTCGTGACGATCCACTAACCTCGAAAAACTTCATAGTTACGGGACTAAGGGTAGCAAAATGCGCAACGGGCATCAGAAAAATTAGCATCAAAACTGCCATCGTGATTCTGTAGGAACTCTGCAAAAAAGTTAAATTGAATTCGATATATGGAACACCAGACTCCAGTACTGCAATAATATAAAGGAAGATACGCGTACCTGTCGCAGCCTCCACGTTCCTCCATGGGGTTGCACCACTTGATGGCGATAGAGCGTTGCCAGCATCGACGAAGCTGCCACCAGGCTCGAGGCACAGATCATAAGCGCCTGCAATAGTAATGCTATTCGCGATGATATGAAAACAAATCGATGAAAGCTGAAGCTTGTACCCTCAAAACAAATAAAAATGCATTACTACGCATGCATGCATCGTGACTCCGCAGTGTAACAGTATTCCGTCAGCGGTGCATCCAAACAATGGAGCCAGAGGTACCGGTCGGAAGAGAAATGAGAAATGGAGATCAGTCAGAAATGATGAGGCCTGCAATGATTGAGTTATTTTACAGCGCCGAGCTGTGCCTTAGTATTGTCCGATACAAAGTGATGTGGAGGCAAAGCGCGAACAACCTCTACGGTAAGAAGCGTAGGAATGATCTACTGCGCTGCTTATCGCAGAGGTAGTTCGCGCGTCGCCTCCGCACCACTTTAATACCGGACAATATGCTACCTGCAAAGCAACGAGGTACCACTTGTAAGCGGCACTAGAAGCTGGAGTGTGCCGAAGCAGAACATAGAAGGCAGCCGTGGACAAGATGATGGCAATGACGCCTGGAGTGCTATACTAATTGGTTGAGAAGTATGCACACCTGAGACATGCATCCACGTATGAAGACCATCAACAATCACTTGAGAGCGACTGAAGTAGATCATACCCGTCGAATTCAAGATATTATGCAATGAATTGCGCTGTTGAAAGCCATTCGACAGTAACAGCGTTTTTGTAATGGTTGTAATTCCGGATAATGGTTTCTCGCGAGCATTCTTCGTATCGTCGTAGATAGCCTTGAAAATTCAAAGTAGTCAAGAACATTAGCTTTTTTTGAAGAAAACGTCAAGGAATATATCTTCAATGTTGTCGTCAGCAACATATCATTTTTTTATCCAACTACATATGTAACATGGAAATATTTCTAGCATACAATTTACGATCTATAAATAAATACTGAATCATGTGATATCTTGGGCGTCCGAAAAACGAGGTCGCGTAATGCCCGCCGATAGCACTCTGAAGTAGCAACGAGACAAATCGAGTGTGCACAGCAGTGTGTGATCTGGATGGCAAAAGCGAGTAAAATAATATCTGCAATGAGTCGAAGCTATTCCCAGAGCGATCAAGCATCACCGTTAATCTGCAGCGAGAATGCGACACTGACTACATCAATGTGAATGGGTATGATAATTATAATCGCGGGGAGGAAAACCTGAAACGGTTGTCGACTATAAGCGAAAAACTGAAAATAGACCATGATCATGAGACTTCGAGTCAGGCGACGATGGAACTCCCTGGTCTGTGCACTCATGTAACGCCGAGTTTTCTGAGACTGATCATCACGAACCGTAGGGAGAGAGTAAACCTGATCATTGAGGATTCTGAAAATATGTGCCGCAAGAATCGAACTCCCGCCAAAGCCAATACATGAAATCTGTAGAAAATAATATTTTGTAGAAATAATGCCCATATAAAAACAAATTCGGATTACCACCATTACTCTCAGTTTAGTTCTCACCACGACAATTAGAATGCAAATAACAGCAACTCCATCTTCATATACAATCCACTCTTCATCGACGGCGCAGACCCATGCCATCTCTGGGAAATGCTGCAATTTAACGCCCAGTGAACGCGAAACAATTCAACAAGTATTTCACCCTGAGGAATTCCAGTGTAGTCATGGGTTCTACAGAAGCAAGATTCACACCGGGAGTCAGAAAAATCAACACCAATGCAGCTTGAGCGAGTTTGTAGGTATTCAGAAGAGGGATTTTTTAATTGGACGAGTATGTTTATCTAAAACAACTTCCTCCCGCTAATCTCGAATGAAATTGCACTCTGCCTCATGGTGAGAATCGTAATAAACGAACAGGTTGCATCTTCCACGTCCCACCGTCCAGCATTACCATCTGATGGCGATACAGCGTAGCCAGGGTTGAGGTGCCGCCGACCAAGCCCGAGGTGTAGATCATCAGAACCTTGCATGAGTACAATTACTTCATTTTTGTGTAGATCAGTTCGATCTACACTATTATGTTCCGGAGTAGGAGAAACATTCCAATCCGCAAAATTCACAATCACCTCCAGATAAATACAATCGGATACGAAACGGAAGCAACATCAATGGCCAACATCCGAATGATAGCGGTTCTTCAGGTTTGGTTTAAAATGGTCGTAGTTTACCATGCATGTATGCATCGAGAATCCGCAGCGTATCAGAACTCCGTCTGCAGTTACTCCAAACAGGGGAGCCAGCGGCAGCGGACGGAAGAAGAAGCAGAAGTGGAGATCAGTAAGGAGCGATGAAGCCTACATTGTAATATTTCGATAAGGCTTGATATATTGTGGTGCTGCCAAAGGTGTTCCTTTTGCGTTCCGTTTGCACTTGCTCTCTCTCTCCATTGGTCTCTCGTTTCTCTAACAGCCCAGAAAAGGTTAGAGAAACGAGAGAACGATGAAGAGAGAGAGAGAGCAGAGTAGTTGCAAACGGAACGCAAAATGAACCGCTTTGACACCACCACTATAAAAACTTCGATTTCCATTGTCGCCGAGCCTTGCCTAATGCATGTGATTAGAGGGCCACCTGCAGATCAACGAGGTACCACTTGTAGACGGCACTTGAAGAAGGAGTGTGCCGCAGTAGAACGAAGAATGCAGCTGTGGATAAGATAATGGATATCACACCTGGAGGCTAAGTCATGAAGAGGACAAAACATGCACACCGGATGCATGCATCCACGCGAGGACGCCTTGTTGAATATCTTTTGAGCGAGTAAAGTTGAACATAGTGCCGAATTGAATACAAAATGATCTGTGAAAAGTTTGCAACCAGACGCCAGCAACAAAACCTCTATTTAGGTGATCCTTGTTCTACAGTCCCTTTGGTATGTATTATGAAGATTATTTACGCCTGATAGCGCGCCGGCTTTCTGGAATTGTCAAGCGCCAAAGTAATTCTAATTTCTCGTTTCGCTAAACTGCGGTTACCTCCCTTTTGCATCTCTGCAGCTCCATTCTGCACGTGGATTCCAAACAAAGTGCATCTCCAAGTGGGATGATGTCCGTTGAATTATTCAAAGAAAGTCGCTAACAGCGAATTTCATAATACTATTTGGCGATCGCGTCCAGACTACTTCAATGTTTTCGACATGCACTACTGCACATACATATATTTTATTGCAATGAATGAAGTGTAGCTCGTCTACCAATTCTGGTAGGTTGCACTATGGTTGCCATATCACGCTGTCTGTGAAATTTCCGACGAAGGCGAGCTTTGGGTGGAACAGCAAAGTCGGAAGGGTCTTGGGCCGGACCCAGCCAATAATTTTTGGTCCCCACCTCGACTGATTATCAAAAAAATTTTACTTATGTGGTAGGCTCCCTCCTTTCGTGAGATATAGGAGACGAAACATCGGAATTTTCCGTTTCAGGCTTTGATTTTTAGCTGTTATCCTTGATGACCTATGCCCGATTTCAATGGGGCGCTGCATTGCGCTAAGATTGGGCATTCTACATGCAAAATATGAGATCAAGGCGACCTACCTTGTTAGAGATATAATTATTTAAGCTGAAAGTGATATATGCGTTTTTCTCTTAAAAACGCTGTACTGGAAAAAAGTTGTTCCTTGACGGGTGAGTTTTTCAGCTCAAAAGATAGCTCATGAAATTCTACACAAGAGGGTATGCAATTTTGGTTGTATGAGGTGGGCCCCTTGTGCGAAAAAAATTCGAGAAGCAAGTCGAGTTTTAAACTTTCTTCTGTATATGCCCACCACAGCCATTGAGAGAGGGGACCGAAA
>JACMIG010000641.1:0-21737 GCA_014805385.1 Levipalatum texanum
GAGGAGGTAAATTATTTGTATTCTTACTTTAGTTCCGTCTCTATTTTCATTAATGTGAAGCATTCCAGTATGCTCATCGCTCTGCGATCCCTGTATGCTCATCGCTCTGCGATCTCTCACCACTGTTCTCTCGTTTCTCTAACTGCCAGACAACGAGAGAATAGTGGAGAAAGAGGGCGAGGAACGTATTGTTGTCCGAAACGTTTATTCCGTTGAAAATATTTGCACTCTTACATTTGTTCCGTCTCTATTTTTATCAATTTGATGCATTCTAGATCCCTGATTTACACAACATAGCACTGGACAAGATCTCATCAATGCTTCCAACTGCACTGCGAAACGAAGTCACGAAACGCCAATGCATTACTTCCCAACATTTGCTCAAACTGATCTTCCAACAGTAACAATAATAATAATTCATGCTTTTCTTGATCTCAACAGTATCATAATTAGGATGTTTCATTAAGTGTATTGTTACATTTATTCAATGGACTTTGTTTGATAAATGGCATAAGGCACGTTCTGTTCCGAGTCTGATTATTTACTGTTACTGCCTTTCGATGCAATAAATCAATGGAAAAATTAACGTCTGACAGCCATGTCCCAGTGAGAAAATGTGTCATAAATCCGATCGCAAACTTACTTCATGTTTAGTCCATAATCCAACAAAGTGTATGTATGCATGTAGAAGCTATTCAATGGCGCGAAGCTCCGCAACGCGACCCCTGAGGACGGGCGGGCGCAGCCCGCCCGTTGCCTAGCGGAGCGAAGCTCCGCTAATCACATCAGGAAACCTTCAGTCTGCAAGGAAACACCAAGCACCCTGAGATGAAGCAACCGACAGAGTTTTGAGTGCTGCCACCAGTCCGAAGGCAACGACCGAGTTGCAGCGTATGCATGATGCCGAGACATCACACACACTGCGCGATTCGGGACGAGGAACTCAAATCACGCTCGCTTACCGGTGTCTCTCGAAGCATTCTCCGTATAAATACTTTTTCAGGATTCCTTCGCAAGGCTACTCGAGTACACTCAGCGAAACGAGCTATTCACACCACTTCTGACAATGCTGGTTTTCCCTGAACTAATTGAAAGGCAAATAGGACATTCTTTAGGAACCTATCATGCATGTCAAGTGTGGAAATGGATGGCCATTGATCTCACTAATGAAACCTGAGAGCTGTGGCAGATCTTTCGACATCCAAGTCAATGCTGTGCGCCTATCGGAAAACGGTAGAGGAGTAGCAGCTCATGGGAACAAGGATGGCCATGGAGCAGGAACGAAACACAGTAAAGGTAAGGAAACGGGATGAGGATTAAAGCTTCTGCTCCTCTCGGGGGGCTTGTGAACAATAGGTAAGATCTTGATTCGGTAAAATATTGTTCTCATTAGCGGCAATTGGAATAAATAAAGAAGATGGCAATCGGTTTTATGGGAGGATAAACCCGTGAATAGTACCTATAACGAGATCCGAAAAAAGAGTTGAGGAAAGTACTGGAGATATAATAATGAACCAAACTATTTGGCTGGGCGAAAACATAAACATATAAAAAATATACGTTGATCGATTATGCATGAATTTTCGTACTTTTATGTCGGGGAGGGGTTGGAAGGGGGAGTGCTGAGTGTTTCGGCTTGATGCGATCCGACCGTTGTCCCACTGCTGGACTCTGCTTGGCGTTCTTTCTGGACGATGAAGAACTTTCTCTTGTCGCCCCAAAGACCAAGGAGCACCGCTATATTCTGCAAGACTATTATTAATTGGAACGATGGTAAATAACTAGGGTTGACGAAACGGATAGTTCAGGCCAGGTAGCTTTGCGGATACCCGCAGTCGATGCGGATATCCGCAATTCTAGACCGGCCTGAACTATCCGTTTCCACAACGCTAAAAATAACCTCAAGGATGAGATCGACCGGCGATGCCAGACAGGCGCCCAGGGTATACACGGGGAACCGCCATGCATTCTTCCAGCGGCCTCCTTTCGAACACGAATATCGGAAGGAGAGGCTCTTGACGATTCCGTAGACGTAAAGGTAGATGTTGATGGCCGCAATGATCGCGAGCAAAGCGTCAGCCACCACGCACCTCAAACACAACCTCTCGTCTTTTCCCCAGTCAAATTGATCTTCTGATATTCTTATCATGAGCAAGCTAACATACTTGGGCAGGGGAAAGAAGGGTGTGGTGACGACTTGGAGGGTCGTGAAGGGCAAAAAGATCCGCGAGTAGAGGGAGAGGGCGAGCAGTATCTGAGTTTAATCCCTTTAAAGAAATGCCGCACCAGTCGAATGTTGTAATATGCAGTAGCATCCCTCGTTGATACCACCTAGTATTCAGTTTCACCGCCGACAATCCCAACAAATATATAAAATATTAAACTGCTTGCCGAAAATTAGTGTCATGCCATATACCTGACCAAAACCATTCAAAGGCTGTTAGAACCTTTTGTCATACCTTACAGTGGAAGGCAATGGCGCAAGAGTGAGCAGTGAGCATGAATCCCTGGAGCCATCTCTTTCGTTGCTGTAGAAAATCGCCGAGCGTGAATGGACTCTTCTCCAGCATTTCGCCCTCGATGAAATCGAAGGCGTAGCCTTTTTGCGTAGCCACCAGGCCAAAGTAAGTGTCCTCGGCGATGGACCCGTCTATACCGTGGTCGAAGGACACTGCCCGCTCGGCTTCCACCTGTCAATGATCAACTCCATTTCTATGATTCCTCTTCTTTCAATTATTTTAGTTCTTAAAACAAAGGACGAGTTGGTACCAATGCTGATATCACAGGTACCTGCGAGACGACATAGGATCCCTTCCATCCGAAAAGAGGCTTGCGGAAAAGCCTCAACTGCAGACGAATCTTTCCCATGTCTTCGGCAACTCTGCATGCATCGAATTCGCTAGTGTTCAGTCCTGGATGCGAAAAGTGATGAAGTTTGCCAAAAAAGGATATTTTTGAGTATATACCTGTATCCATCACAGA
This sequence comes from Levipalatum texanum, assembly GCA_014805385.1. Lineage (NCBI taxonomy): Eukaryota > Metazoa > Nematoda > Chromadorea > Rhabditida > Diplogasteridae > Levipalatum > Levipalatum texanum. Next base: position 2,983 of record JACMIG010000641.1, read on the forward strand.
GCGTCGTTAGCCAGTTGACGATCTCCCCATTGGCGTACGTAATTACCCCCTGCCCGAACTGTCGGCGACCGTCCGTGCAGAAATTGAGAATACCGTAGATAGAATTTTCGGTTAGGAGCGTCTCCTCGTCGAGGTGCACGATCCAATCCGAATCCTGCAGATGACTCGTATGGCTAGGAACCAAAAAGGTGCTCATGGTTTGTTTTATTCTGCACTCAGTGCACGTTTGATCTACTGCTGTCTGCGGAGAGTTCGCGGAAGCAAGCAGGGCGTAAAAATGTGCACACATCAACATGAAGTGACTAAAAAGTTTTTTGCACCTTGTCTCACGTCCGTACTTAATAATAAACCCATTATAGGGTTAGTAATGGAACAAACTTTGAGTTGGTTGACGTCATCCTCGAGGCAGAACTGCAGTGCACGCGCCTTGAATCGGGCTCCACTCTTCGTCCTGAAATATTGGTCTCTAACGGTAGAATGAACACGTTCTTTTGAATAGATATGGAAAAAATGAGGAGCAATATTCTTTAGAACGCAATGGTTATAAGAAATGTTGATGGATAGATTTTCTGCCATTTTCACTTTGTCGCGATTATAAAAAACTTACTCATACGAGGGAGGAACGACGATTTCTCGAACTTTGGAATTCTGCTCCAGATCGAGTGCATTATCGGTGACGACCTGTGATGTCGAATATATTTATGGCTCTTCGAGATCGAAACAACAAACCTCGAATTTAAAGTTTTCGATCCCAGCCTTTTTGCATGTTTCCATGTTCAAAGTCAAGTTCGCCTGCAAATAAATGAAAATGCTTCTATCTTTCCATAGTCTCTCAAAGTGTGAAAGGAATGTGATAAATTCTTCCGGGTTCGGGGAATTAGCAAAGTAAAACCTTGACTAGTCGCGGGTAGAGTCCTCTGGTCACAACTCGAAAACTGATGAACGGAGCGTTTTTGGCGTCGGACTTGAGGGTGACCTAAGGAAAGAACGACGATTTTTATATTCCTGTTTTCGAGGGTTTCAAAATAACTAATTGAAAGAAAACCTTTTCTCGGAATGCGTTGAAGATTATGAGGCCGAAGAGGTTGACGAGCGACTGGGGGAGGACGAGAAAGGAAAGAATCCGGAGAATGTACAGCGGTATCGTGCCCCACCAACCGTACCTGGGAAATGGTTTAAGGGAATCAACGACTCCGATTCATACCGTTCGAGGGAACTAAGGGGGTTGTCGTCGGGCGAGAAGACTCCGTTGAAGAAAGCGACAATTCCGATAAAGGCGAGGAAGACGGTACAGTGCAGGATGTGCGCCACCGTGCACAGCATCTGATAGTGTACTATTAAAATAAGACAGAGGAGAAATGCAAGGGGGAAGTTTTACCTGGAAGAGAGGATAGTTTTCTGCTTTATCATCGAGGAGGGCGCCTTATATGCAGAACTTTCCAAATATTGATGCATGTTCAGAGGCGTGCTCAAAGCTATCAGTTTTCAGAGGCGCGCCCAATGCTACTAGAGTGAATCAGCAAGGCTTGCCGCGTGTGTGCCGTAAGATGAAAACGGTGATGTTATAACCCCAACACCTCAGTTCGAAGAGTTCATACCAGAAAACTTTCTAATTATCGTTCTGCGAATTTTTACCTCTCTGTCGATAAGTTAGAAGTTCTTTGGCTCAAGACAAAAGTACTACGTTTTGCTGTGGCATGTCGTGTTGCTTGCTGTTTCATAAAATATCCCTGTTTTAACCACTTTTTCCGAGCGGTCTAGCGAGTTTCTGTGAGAGTGTAGCTATATGGAAAGCTACACTAATGTCAGACGCGACCACCTATTTCCCGCTCAATCCGTCACACAAGATAAGAGAGTGCGGTCACTTTTCATAATACTCGTTAACTTGCAACGGATATTCGCAGTAGAGTCGGGAGGTCTCTAAAATATCCATCGTCTGACGTCCAAATATCCCACAGACGCGCCTGTATGTTTTCGATAACGGTTATCGGATGACGATCATCGTTAATCGTCATCCAATAGCGATAACCGTTATCACATTGACCGTTAGCACGATTTGTAGACACATGACGAACTTCCGCTTTTGACCATCATTCGTTGTTCATTATTACAGCGCTTCTCAACTTCACAATACGTCATCGGAATGTGAGGGGAGTGATAAGACCGGAAGAAAAAGTTTTGCTGGAAAAGGACTCTTTCGATAACTGCCCAAAACGATTATGAGAATATCAAGAAGGAAGACACCCGCGCTTCTCAAGCTTCTCTGGAGCGTTATAGGAATGTGATTAAAGTGAAAGGACTGGAGAACGGATAACAAAGGATGTATTCGTCATTCTGCTGTGTCAATTCCCTGATAATTCATTTATTCTTTTTACAATATCTAAAAAAAGAGTCGTGCAGAATGTAGCCGAGGGTGGTGTATTGTTTGCTATCCAAATTCGTCTTAATTTTTCCCCTAGACGGAAACTCTCTCAATGGTCTCTAACCGGCCAGGCGACGAGATCAACCCCTTTTCAATGGAGAGAACAGATAAAATAAGATTCAATGGGTGGCGTGTTCGACGAGAAGATTTCCCGTCTCAGCGCCGTATAAGCGAAACTGAAATTGTTGTTTGAAAGCATATACTTAGAACATACTAGATGCAAAACAAAGGAAAAAACATTTCAAAATTGTTTCACCATTGATAACATCACCTAGGAGAAGAGCAACGTCAAAGCAGCAAAGCAACGTCCAAACCATTCAAGCTTTTGGAAATCTTTGGTTATTACATCTGCTGAGAGTAGAAGAATAGTCGATAGCATTCCGAAAGACCTCCATCCCTAATTTTTTTTTTCGTAAAAGGAATGTTGGGAGCATTGCCAGAGGCAATAAGTGGCGTTGCACTGCTAGAGAAAGTTGGACGATTCGATTCTTTACCCAGAGGGTTCGCCTCGCGTGCAGCGTTCATCATCATTGTCAACCATTTGCGGAGATTTTACTCGCGAAGAGCACGCAACAATAATGGAACGCCCACTACATGGTAAGATAGAACAATAGTTCCAGAGAATTTAGATATTTCTACTTGGACGCATCCCCAATATGAACTTGGAAAAGCGAAAAAGGGAATTGATCTGCAATATGCCGCGTAATTTACTAGGGCGATGGACTTGTTCTCTGGGATGTATTTGAATCAGACATAATGAGATTTGAATAATGAGATATCCGTTTCTTTTCACGCGGTTCGCTGCTTTCAGGCTCGCTATTCGCATACAAACAAAATGGATGTGTTTTCCGCGTAAATTCAGTTGTATTCGAAGAATCCTGCGTTCTTATCTACGGCTCGTGGATAGACACGGGAAACCGTTTGTCCCGCTATGTTATCAGAGTCAGCATATATGCAGATGAAAGTTTCTTCTACTTCAATAATAAAATTGCAGAGTTTTAATTTGATCTCTGAGCAATGGGGAGAAGAGGCGTCGTTCGATTCGGAAACAATCAAAGACAATAAGCACAATTGCATAACGGTAAGTCCAGGTGATACACATGACGCTGACCCCACAACAATTTACAGAAAAACTTTGCCAATCATAGTTATATACAACACGTTTTGGACAATATAATTATCATTGAGCACGCGAATCTAAATATCACATACTTTGTTCCCACATATAATGCACATGGAAAACTACACGCTCGCAAGGTTCAGAACATCTTTTTGCTTAATGATTATTTGATTAAATTACTTATTTCAGAGATTCAAAGTAAATATGGTAGGCTGGCATCTGTATGACTCGGCCGAACCACTTCCATCAATTTTGATTATCGCACGGGGAGGTCAAAGATCTCAATCAAAAATTTCTGAGCAAACTATAAAATATCAGGAAACGTCGTCCAGAAACAACTCAATGCTTCCGGAACAAAGATCATCAGCAAGACTCTACCGAGTATACCGAATTATTCGCAATCGAGAGGTACACATAGTTATAACATATAAGATGTATTAAATTAAAAAGTAGTAAAAAGTGTACAGTTGTACACAAATGTGTACAACTGTAGACTTTTTACTACTTTTTAATTTAATACATCTTATACATACATATTTACATTCTACTCATTCGCACAGATGAAGTTGTCTTTTCATCATCGTCATTCATCTGCCACATGCAAAGAAGAAATGATAATAACCAGATCAAAACCCACTTCTGGGTTTATTCGAAGGCGAATATGCTGCATCGCACGTTCACGATCGCAGAGGATCACAAAGTGTGGAAGAATGTATCGATGCAACAACATACTTTACTTCTGCACACACGAAACGAAACACTGTCTATTGACTTGGAAACACTCAATCGCTCTGTGCTTACGGATAAATATGAAGAAACGGTGAAGATGGCGTAAAATCTGCTTATTTTATCGAAATTTTCAGGAAGCCGGAGTATCAACATTTCTAGCTCTCGATGGTAGAAGAGCTGTACGTGTGCGCAGAAGAACGGAGGAAGAACGATGCGAAGTGATTCTGTTGGAATATGAGGAGGTACTGTCGGCGGAATAAACGTTCCGGACTGTATGCTCATCGCTCTGCGATCTCTCACCACTATTCTCTCGTTTCTCTAACTGCCAGACAACGAGAGAATAGTGGATAAAGAGGGCGAGGAACGTATTGTTGTCCGAAACGTTTATTCCGTTGAAAATATTTGCACTCTTATATTTGTTCCGTCTCTATTTTTATCAATTTGATGCATTCTAGATCCCTGATCTACACAACATTGCACTAGACAAGCTCTCCTCGATGCTTCCAACTGCACTGCGAAACGAAGTCACAAAACGCCAATGCATTACTTCCCAACATTTGCTCAAACTGATCTTCGAACACTAAGAATAATAATCATAATTCATGCTTATTTTATCTCAACTCTTTATAATTAGGATGTTTCGTTAAGTTGATTCTTTCATTGATTCAATGGGCTTTGTTTGATAAATGGCCTAACAATAAGGCACATTCTGATTTCCGAATCAGATTATTTACTGTTACTACCTTTGATGCAATAAATGAATGAAAAAATGAATGTCTGACAGCCATCTCAGGGAGAAAGACGGGCTTGTAATTTCAAAGCACGGCTTTTTATTGCATTCAAGTGATCTTCTTTCGTTGAGAGAGAAGAGGAAGAATCCAAAGGTAAGAAATTATTCCAGCCATGGCAGGGTGAAAAACGAGAATTGTGATGACTCAGCACTGTAAACTAGCAGTCGAGTGATCTTCTTATGCACGTGATCTCCTCTGTGAGGAGGAGTGAGTCCAACGGCCAGCAGGCCAAGCAGGCGGAAGCACTGCCAGAGGATAAAAAACATGAATAACCGAGAAAGAAATAGGGACGTTGCTCTATTCACTTTCCCCCAGTGGCTTCGCCTCGTGATCAGCGTTGCTCGTTTCGAATTTAAGCGCTAAATCAGGTTGAGAAGGCGCTCCAAATTCCGCATTCACAAGCAACTCTTACGAAGCGAGCAACGACAATGGCTCTAGAGCGACGGGCAGTTCCAGGTAATATAATACACTTTGGATAATATCAAAGCCGTTCCTATCCACGAGTTGCAGGCTCGCAGTTCACATTAAAAAGGGACGAATCCATTTTTCGAGTCCATCGCGTACTGTACCAACACTTCTGCGTTCTGATATATGGCTCGTGGAAGACTCCAGTAGATGGCTCATGGAGGGCTACATTTTCTGGTCACACTATTAGAGTCAGTTATATATTTTCAAATATCTAAATTGACATTCTACAAGTGGTCGATTGCAGTATTTCAATTTAATATCTGAGCAATGGGGAGAACAGGCGACGTTTGATTTGGAATCAATTAAAACCACTTGGAACACAATCGTGAAAATTAGTCCCTGATCTGCTCTAAACGAGTGAACATATTTGCAGAAACGATATGCCAACCAAAACGACGAACATTCCGTGTTTGAAAATATAACTCTAATTGAAAACCCGTATCCACATAATACCTCGTTTTTTGTTTCAACATATTTCGAAGATGGAGAGCTACACGCTAGCAAGGTTGAAAACATTCTACAAGTTTACGAAAGCATACAACTTATCTCAGCGATTCAAAGTTCAAATGGAGGGCTGGCATGAATATGATCACGCCGATTGACTCCCTTCAATTCTGATAATCGGCAATGATGATGGTATTTTCCGAAACTGGAGAAACCAATGTGCTTTGAAGGTGTTGTGGTCCATAAACAACTGAACGCTTATGGCACAAAAATAGTTAGCAGGAATCTTCCGACAATACCGAATTATCCGTCCGGAGGTAACTTCTGTTTGATAATAATCATGTTTCCATTATTATTCATTTCAGCCTCAAGAATCCACTTTTCACCAACACACATATGCCACATGCTTCCAAGCTATAACTTTGGGAACGGACTGCCCGGAACTCAGTTTGGAGTGTACTCGAAAGTGACCGGTCTACATCGCCTATTCACTCTCGATGTGGATTACGAACTGCATTTCCGTATTCAAGTGCAAACCGAAAATACTTTGATCATTCGCAAAGAGGATGAGAAACTTTGTGTAGACATGGACACACTTACAATAGATCGCACGGCGAGATCGGTGGAAACAAATGAAAACGAACAGGTTAAGACATCAAAATTGTTCCCGCCAAGCATCTTCCCGCCAATTGTAGGAAGTCAACGTAGAGGCATACTATGCAGAAGACCAGCAAAGAGTTTTACACGTGCGCGAGGAGAGTGAGGAGATAACGCAGCGAGAAATGTTTCAGTTGGAATATGAGGAGGTAAAGCATTTGTTTCTTCCGATTCTTTTCGACGAAACATTTCAGATCCCAGAACTTCGCAACATTGCACTGGACAAGATCTCATCGATGCTCCCAACTGCCTGCGAAGCAAAGTCACGAACCGACCATGCATCACTTCACAACAATTGCTCAAATTGATTCTTGGTTGACGATACAATAATGATTTCTCGCAAGTATTTGTAATAATGCCACGACCAAAATATTCTTCTTCTCTGAGAACGGTGTCGTGTATTGTCATATTCCGCAAAATCTATCAATTAGGATGAAATTCCGTGGTCGTGAATAATAGACGTATCTTCACTCCGAGCGGATCTTCCCAGTAAGAATCAACTTCATCGGTAGTATTGAAGAGAACCCGGATCGTTCTAATTCCCATGTCTGGACAAGACCAGTGGCGGACTGCGCGCATTATGATCTGCCTCGTCTAACCCCATTTCATGGTCTACAGAATCACACAGGTCATGAAACGCGATCGAAGAGGTAGATCAAAAGCATGCGCAGTCCGTCATTGGTCTTGTCCGGGCGTGGGAATTAGAACGCTCCGGGTTCTCCACAATATAGACTCGCTTCTGAACAAACCTGGTCTTCGAAATATTATGCATTTATAATTATTGTCTATCGAACCTGTGATGCGTCTTGTCCCTTCCTTCTCGACCTGCACATCCGTGAGTGATGGAGCAAAAAGTATTCGAAACAAAGTGCTGGCGTCACGGCGGAAACGTGTTAGGAATGGGAAGTCTGTCCATGACGAAGAAAGGAAACGAGCTGGTGGCTCCGTCAAAAGAGCCCTCACAAGCATGACGGATGATGCAAACGCACGTGAATGTCGGTATCAATGACGCGCTGTGCCCAACATCGCACAATAAAGCCACGTCCTATCGACGTGGCTTTATTGTTGAACACTCGGTTCATTCTCATTTTCACACCCCGACTAGGCCAATGACGGACAGCGTTTTTGATCTAACTCTTCCAGCCCAATCTCTCTCGATTTTAAGTAACCGTGACATGGGCTTGGAAGAGGTTCTCCATTTCTACGGTCCATGGCGTGGGAATTAAAACTATATGGGTGCTCGCCTATACATTCCTTTTCTCTACTCTATCTTGCTCTACAGTTCGTCGTTGCTTGACTTTCAAATAGGTTTTCGCGCGCGTACTATCTGTTATTTCATTTACACTTGTGTTGTATTGAGGCTTACGATCGCATGAGACCGTCAGTTGGAACATTTCTTCGGTCCTGCCGACAATATTTTTCCGACTGGAAAATGAGACGGAAGGCTAGCAAGGTAGTCTGCATGGCCAATAACGTAATCTAACAAGGGAACCACCAGACCTGACCCCGCCCATTTTGAACGAGCGATAGCGCGTTCAGATCCACGCGACGAGTGTATCAGAATGCGGCACTTTCCAGGTGCCAACTGCAAGTCAATCTCGAGAACGATCGATTTCAAGTGTCAGGCGAGATTGCGCACAGTTATCCCTATTGAGGCGCCTCGTCCTCACCATCATCGTTTAAGTCATCTCATTCCATGACCAATTGGCCTAGTGGATAAGAGGTCCGTCCCTCCTTTTGGCGCAGCGGGAGTTCAAACCCGTTCCGCGCAAAACTTTTTGCATTTCTTGAAAAACGATGGAAATATCCACTAGGCCACCAGGTCATGGAGTGATAAACGATGATGTTAAAGAAGGGGCTCCTCAATAGGGATCACTGTGCGCAATCTCGCCTGAAACTTGAAATCGATCGCTCTCGAGATTGACTTGCAGTTGGCACCTGGAAAGTGTCGCATTCTGATACACTCGTCGCGTGGATCTGAACGCGCTATCGCTCGTTCAAAATGGCCGGGGTAAGGTCAGATGGTTCCCTTGTAAGAAATATTTGCAGCTCTTAATTCAAGCAGCGCATTTTGCCAGCAAAGCGGACGGTGAAGTAGAGAAGGGCGAGGTTTGTGAATAATGGGGGGTGTATTATGAAAGTCTACGAAAATACGAAGCTTTCATTTCTTATTTTGTGGAGAACCCGAAGCGTTCTAATTCCCACGCTCGGATAACCCACAATGACGGACTGCGCTCGCTTTTGATCTACCTTATCGAGCCCTTATTCGAGGTCGATAGAATCACACAGGTCATGAAACCAGGTTCGAAGAGGTAGATCAAAAGCGCGCGCAGTCCGTCATTGGGGTTGTTCGGGAGTGGGAATTAGGGCACTTGTGCAGAACGCCGTAGGCTCCGCCCCTTTTCTGGCCCCGCCCCTTTTCCTTCGGCTTAGCCTCAGTCTTAGGCTTAGGCTTAGGCCTTTTTGTTGCGTACCTAGGTCTTATTCTGGCGTATATGGCCTCATTCTTGCGTACTTAGGTGTTATTGTTGCGTATAATGTCGTATGAAAGGGGGCGGGGCTAGAAAGGGGGCGGGGCCTACGGCGTTCTGCACAAGTACCAGATGTTTTGATGGAAGGTGCATGTACATGGTTCAGCAAACAACGATGTCGGAATCGCCAAGCTGGGCGGTGTCTCCGATCCGAAGGCTGTTTCGGATGAACAGTGGAAGAAGGTGCTCCCTCCCAAAACATACGAGGTAAATACATTATAATATTGCCACAACTATTTACTCCCATGGTTTTGAACCGATTGATATATTTTTTTAAAAACCTCTACTAGGTTACTCGGCATGCAGACACTGAAACGCCACACACGGGGGAATACGACAAGTTTTTCGAGAAGGGAAGATACGTGTGTGTCTGCTGTGGAGTTGAACTTTTCAGGTAGAAGATCTTGTTTTCTGAAATGATTCGTGAGAATCGCCAAGCTCCGTATATATATATTTTTTGCAGCTCAGAATCGAAGTTCTGGGCGGGTTGCGGATGGCCAGCGTTTTACGAATCCGTCGACAAGGACCTCAACGTCATCCGTATCGAGGACAGTTCACATGGCATGAAGCGAGTGGAGGTTCGCTGCAAGAAGGTGACATTCTTGTGGTTATCCCCTACGTCGGCTCTTCAGTGCAACGCCCATTTGGGCCACGTATTCGACGATGGGCCGAAAGATAAAACGGGAGAGCGATACTGCATCAACAGCGTTTCCATGCTCTTCGAAAAAGCTGAGTGATGCTTACTTCTATTAGCACCGCCTATTAACATTCCAACGTCTTGTGATAGCCGAATCGTCCATAGCATGTCGTGCAACATTATCATGTACACAACCTTGCAAGAGTTTTATTTATTTGTTAACTTACAATTAGTTGTATTCGAACATCTCAATCAAACGATTCCTTGTACCTAAAACGACGATCGGTACTCAAACCGGTTTCAGATAAAGTAAATATGCATTATGTTGTGAAAGAAATCCCATTCTGTCAGTGTGCGATTATTCGATTAGCATTTTTAAGGACGAATCTATTTATTGGCAGCTCTAAAATTTCAACCTAATTAAGTTACTATTTCAGACCTCAGAAGAGCTAATATCCCGTAAAATTTGCTTAAGATGCAGAATTGTGGAGGCATTCCTCCCCACCAGGGCGCCGGTGTAGTGAGCAGCGAGAAGTGCTACGGGAAGTTCCAGTGCACTTGTCAGCTGAAGAAGCGGCGGCGAGGGCGAGAAGGACTGGGGTACCTCGGGGCAGAGGCGCTGTTGGATAAGTCCCTTGACTGGCCGCTTGGCCACCCTCGCTATCGCTGAGCCCAGTACCTTGAATCCTATCTGAAGACGAGTTATGAACTGGGGGGGAGGAATTAACCTCGAGATCGACGTCTGTCACTCGAATACTGCACGTGCTGTTGCCGGAGATATCATAGGGGACTGCGAAATTGAGATGCAGATTCTTGACTCGCGCCCTTTGGACTCTCCTTCTCTTCTCACTTCCCTCTGTCGATTACCTCATAGGAATAGTAGGCTCAGTGCCGAGGAGCATGTATGACACGAGGCCATGGATGTCCAATTCAGAGTCCGAGATCTGTAGAGGGAAACATGGGCAGGTGGAAGGGGTAGGGGCACCTTGACAGATACGCGGTCATCGAGGAATTGAACTGAGAATCCGTTTGGAGGGTACACGAGTTGGGCAGAAACGATGTCTGCTCGGTACACTCTGAGAATGTCGATCTGGAGGAAGAGATACTCATGGCCGGGGGAGAAGCGATTGCCTTGAGGGGGGCGAAGGACCAGTCGATGGGGACAGACACACCCTCTGCCAGTTGAGTTCCACCCTCGAGAGACGACAAGTAACGACTGAGGATCGTGGAGACAAGTGAGAAGGAAAAGGACCTTGAGGGGATGTCGATGGACTGGAGGGGGACTCACGGGCTGATGGCAGAAACAGCGAGGAGGAGAGCGATGGAGATGTTCATTAGTGGCCGATCCTCGTGATGGAAACAACCCTTCCCTCCCTCACTCCCCCTTCCCGGTGACAAGTGTCACTACGCCCATCCAACAACAGACAGATCATCCACTCACGATCGCTAGGATTCCAGAGATGAGTCACCACTCAGGCACTTTATTATCAGCAAATATAACAAGTCTTAAAAACAAAAAGTATACCCGTGTCGAGAAAAATATCATAGATGTGAAATTGGATGTTCTTGGGATAAATGTTGCAATGAGAATCATGCCTTTTTGAGTGTCTTCTTTATGAGTGCCATTCTCTGTTGATGGGCCACCAGGGCAGGATTCTTGTCACCCGTCGTCGTAGGCTGAAATCATGCCAACTTGGATTGCGGGTTGCATAAGCGATGTCGCACTGGTGTTTCACGGACAACTATTTGCAGATTGCCTCCAATTTCGTCTATTCGAAGTTGAAAAGAAAAACTCACTAAGGGATAGGAATGAGCTGCTCCTCGGGGGATCTTGGGCATCTGCAATGAATAGTAACCAGTCACAATAGCATTTTGAGAGATTATTTTTCAAAAAGTGCAAACCTGGAAGGCCGTGCTAAGGACGAGCTCGACGTCTCTTACTTCCAGTCGTCCGTTTCCTCGGAGAGTCACCAGCCTGCAGACTCGCTCCACGAGCTGCAAACCATGATATTAGGGTAGTGCATATGAAGCTTCTTTAGAGTTCTGTATATTATTTCTTTGGAAAAAAGCCCATTTTTCACATTCTAATTTATTATGACCTCCTTTTTCGTGGAATATGTGTGAAATTGGGTAAAAAAACATGTATTCATGTTGACGCACTTTGTGACTACGGAAAAGTGCCGGGCACAGGAAAGACCTCGTCAACAAATTCCTCCGTGTACTCCAGGAGAGCGTCCTTGACGGGCTCCTCGAGGACAGCAGACGGCTCTACTTCCTTGACCAGCTCATCCAGCTTCGACCTTTCGATCAGACTTCCGTCCCCGGTCATCGGAGGGGGCGGTGCCTGCAGAGAGAATATAATAAATTGTGAGCTAATAATGAGAAATATTGTGGTGGTGCACAATCTTGTCCTATTAGCGTTCCGTTTCACCTGTTCTCTCTCCATTGTTTCTCTTTTGTTTAACTGTCTCACCAGGTTAGAGACAGTGGAGAGCATCGCACCTAGGTGCGAATTGTCAGCAACAAAGGATAGATGTCTCACAACAACTGTGACTTGCTGAGGAGCACCAGGAGGGGGAGCGGCCATGGAGGGAACTCCCATTCCCGGTTGCATCGGAGGACGAGACTAGAATGAGGAACACTCATGATACATTTCACGAGCAGCATACCACAGGAGTTGACATGAATTGTCCCGGACGCATCGGAGGAGGATATGGGCGAACTGAAACGATCGTTAGAAAGTGGATAGTAGCACATTTACCTTGCGAGGGGTGTATGGGGGAGGGTCGAATCGGGCCGCCACTGGACTGCATCATTCCCGGAGGAGGAGCCATAGAAGAGGACGGTGTCAGCATTGGAGGAGGCCCTCCCGAGTACCCTCCCTCCGGAGAAGTTGTCATCTGCGAAGATTAATATTGTTGGCGGAAAAAAGGTTCCGGAAAATACTCTCATCGTCATCTGGCAAAATAAATACACTGCTTATTTACCAGCCGAAACCCCGCCCATTCGCTCATCGACGGGCGAAAGAACAGATCTACTCAAGCACTGCGTGTAATCTAGAAGTGCGATGAGCGTATTCTCCGGAACGATTTTTCTGCCGACAACATTTGGTGTTTAAGAGCAAATTAAATGGCATTACATAGTATATTATTATGTTGGGATGCATGTTGGTCGTTCTTCCCAGCTGTTACTGTATCTGAAACCTACCGCAGTAGGAAAGGAGTTGGAAGCGAAGTGGGACTGCTGGGGTGGGGGCTGCTGCATCGGGTTCTGCAATATTTCTGTGGTCTAAGAAGGAGAGAAGCACTCACGTATAGAGATGTAGAGGGAGGCTGGAAGTGAGGAGGATAGGGGTGAGACATTGGGGGCCCGCCTGCACCACCATCATGGCTCATCTAATTGTGCACACAATTCAGATTGTATTTGTTTTGCCATGATTCAATAGATATGGGATCATCGTAATAAAACAATGCAACAACTTGAAAAACAGTAGGTAAATAGCATTGAATATTTTATCGCATGGTACAAGAGAACGAAGAATGCGGTGGGAAATAAGCGTCATGTTTGTGAGCAAATCCAAATGAGAATCGAGGCAATTAAAGCATGAAATCAGGGGGTGCGAAGCAGGTTCAATTTTCAATGTCACAAGCGCCTGTTCACAGTTCACGACAGAAATACAACATGTACACTGCCATTTAAAATTTCGTATAGTTAACGTTTTTACACTCGCATATTGTATCAGAATGTAAAAATTGTAGAAAGCACCCAACAAAACGTCAAATGACAGCTGCGCAACTGAAGAAAATGTAGTGGAAGCGAATTCGTGGCAGTTGGAGTCCTTCACCAGTCGTACACGTCCCCACGGCTGAAATCACACCACACAATACAATAAATTTACACTTCACGCCACAGCAAACAGGCTAGTTTGGATCTTGGGAACGTGTAACATCTTCGGGGAAAGAATTAAGGAAATCATAAGTGAGAAGGAAATATTTCGGAATTTACTTAGATGCAGGAGCTGATGACTGGAAAACCGACGAAGAGGCCATTAGGTTTTGGATGTACTGGCCCAGAACCTGCAATACATTGCTGTTATTTTCGTCAGTAGATCAGAACGTCAACCTGATTTTCGCTACGAAGTTTGACGCTCTCCTCTTTCACAGACTCCACTCGTTGACTCAAATCTGCAGTGGTAGAAAATACGACCATAATTCAATCCGTTAGAAAATGGTACCATCTAGAGTGTCCTGTAGTTCTAGGACGTGTGCGATGAGGCGTGCTTTATCCTCGGGGTCCTCCGCTGGTTCCTCTCGAGGAAGTGGCTGAGCTGGCCTCGGCGTCGATCCTACCACCTTGATCGTGTCTTCACCTTCAAATATGACATTACCATTATAACGCCTAACGCTTTAATGTCAGTTTTGTGTCCTGATCAAGGAGAGAAGCATACGTGTTGGAGTAAATAAACAGATTGATTGATAATCTGGTTTGGAGCACTGTTGACTTTGATAGAGCGGTATCTCACCGATTACATGATTCAATAAATGTTTTTGTGGCTCATGGCACACCTCGAATAGCTTTGAAAAATCCAACCTTCATCTGCAAGAGGAAACTCCTCGTCGACAGAAACAGGAGGCTTCGGTCCATTGCCATTAGTCGTCATCGCCTAAACTTTAGAGCATATTCAGATGACTGTCCATTCAATTCAGCGTTCAGTAAACATAAATACATGAAATGAACGGACAAATGAAATAAGACAAGATGAAGCGCGAACCAAAAGGCGGTATTGGATCTCTGCGTCTCTCGTGGTAAGCGTGATGTGGAGTGTGATACTCAGTGCACGCTAGTATTGAATAACACCTAAGCAGCCAATTTCAATCGTGGATTGCCAACGTTGCAGACCCTCATTCGACTTCTCTGATCCGAACGGTGAGCGCTCATATTGACTTTTGTTGCTTCTAGTGGGTAGCTGTTATACTTGAATCTCTGTCAAGTAGCGTAATTTTCAGATATCTGGGATTCGTAACCATGATCACGGACGTGCAGCTGGGAATCGCAGCAAACATAATCGGAATCGGAGTTTTTCTCCTCGTCGTTCTCTTCCACTACATCACCGCCAACGCCAAGTCCAACTGATGCTTCCCCGTCAAATGTCCGCAGTCCTTCGTCATCATCCGATCCAAATGTGATACACCAAGATCCGCTTATTTAATTTATTGTACCAGGCAAATGCTTGTTGATGTTAAAGAGGCAAAGTTGATAAATATTCTATATTACTTTCTACTGAATCGAGATGCACTGTTTCGAGCAGTTGTGGAATATCTGCGTTGTATGGGACACGTGGAGTTCAGCGTTGATCTTATGGATGGTATACAACTTCTTATTGAGATTTATTCGTGCAGTTTGCAGTGCTGAATGATCAGCTGAAATGCATGCCAGTTATGCACGGTTAAGTAAGTTTGTTTGAAGTTATTTTAAATCTTAAAGAATTGACTATGCCAACCACTTAAGAACAATTATATTTTAGGCACAGGAGAAGGAAGCAGTACTGGTGCAGCGTCACCTGCAGGGAGAGGACATCACAATCGCTACCCCGTCAGCGGATACGCTACTCCTGGTGCCTACTCCAATTATTCTGTGTCAGTCATATTAATCTCCCGCATTTGTTTCGAAATGATAGGCGGGTAAGTGTGTAAGGTCCTATATTACACTATAGGAAGCTCCATTGATCGTGCAAGGGAGTCAGCGTAGTGAAATATTTTTGGCTCTCCCTAATGTTGAAATTCTTCAGCGGAGACGTTGGGTGCCTGACTGCTGTGAAAATGACTGCTGGAGCGAAGCTTTCCAGGTTCTTCAGAAGATTACTTCAGGTACAACGTTTCTAAATAGATCTTTTCATTCTCCTTCTAATGTCCACATTTCAGTTCAAGCACATGGATTTCGAGTTTGCTGCCTGGCAAATGTGGTACTTGCTCATCAGCCCTCAGAAGGTCTACAAGAACTTCTTGTATAGAAAAAGTTCGTGACCATTTTGACACAGCATTATTTATCGCTTAGTGAAACATTCTTGTCTAATCCCTCTTATTTACGATATCTCTCCGCAGGGACCAAGGATCAATTTGCACGCGACGATCCGGCATTCCTTCTTCTTCTCTCCGCGTCACTCATCTTTTCGTCGATTCTTTTCGCCTTCGCCCTAGGTCTCTCTTTCGGAGGGTATGTACCTCCACTATATACGACTGATGAAACAGGCCAGGCCATTTGCAAATCCCATATATTCCAGCTTCTTCCGATTCCTTCTGTGGGTGATATTCGTGGACTGCATCCTCGTGGGATGCGTCGTGGCATCGGTTCTGTGGTGAGTCCGATTTATCTTCTCGGATAGCCGTGTCCAGGTTCGTCTCCAATCGATGGCTGCGTAAAGAGACGGAGTCGGATGTGGAGTGGGGCTATTGCTTCGACGTGCACCTAAACGCCTTCTTCCCCATGCTCGTCCTTCTCCACGTCCTTCTTCCCCTCATCTACGTTCCATTGATTGATCGCGACGGATTCGTGGCCACTCTGCTTGGGAACACGGTGTGGTTCGCCGGCCTCGTCTACTACATCTATATCACCTTCCTTGGATACACAGGTAAGCATTGAAACTTCATTGCGTCTTTCCCAACTGAATCCTGGCAATTCAATTTTTCAGCCCTACCGTATCTGCATAAGACGCATTATTTCCTGTACCCGATAACCTTCGGGTTCATCTTCTACGTGGCGACTGCTACCGCGGGATGGAATATCTCTAGAACAGCATTCTATATTTACCATGTCCGGGTAGAGAATCCTCACCCCCTACAGCCTCCCATGGCCCAAGGAGGCTCCCTCTGAGCGATGGTTGTCAGCCACTCAATTTAGACAGGAATGCTCGACGGCTACCCCCATAGTATCTTGGCAAACAATGTATTGTAAATAGAGTGCGCAGTTCGCCCCAACTTGTACGATGAAAGAATGCTCCGTTTGATTTGATTGAGTGCCTGACTTGTCATGTGTACTACTGCAATCTGCTATGCCTTGCTGCTTTTGTTCTCCAAACATGTCATAAACCGGTAATAACGAAATAGCGCAAATTTATGACGCGAACTAAAAGAGCGAGACCTGCTTGCAAGGCTTCAGGGAGGCGAACTCCGGTGGTCTCCGCTGCCCCGGAGCAGAAGTTAAAATAGCCAGGTACCCTTGGTTTTCGGGGGCAGTGCGAACCAGATCTGGTTGATCCCTCAAGACCAAAATTGCTTACGATACGTGAGGGACTGAATACCTGAGAGTGTTGTTGACCTCGGCGAGGAATCCCCTGACGCCAGCCCTGAGTACTCGCTCTGTCCCATCAGCCAGTCTGAGGGTACAGAGGCGAGTCTCTGCCTGTAGTCGGAGGGCGCCCTGCATCCACTACTCTCCCCCTCCACTCCCTCCTCCTCACCTTCTTCCCTCCCTCGCTCCTCGTCTGCTCATTCCGATCCACCCCTGGCTTCTTGTGACTCCCGAAGTCGACTGCCACCACTTGGCATGGAAGGGCCTGAATGGACAGTATTCGGGGGAGGGGGAGGGGGGAGGGACCTCGGCCGATACGACGACGGTGACTCCACTCGGGTGGTGGAGGTACGACACACCCGGATTGGTGGCCAGAGAGTAACGATCGTAGTACCTCTCTACCACTGTGGCATGCATTGAGACTGAATGAATGGCCCATTGCAGGGGGTAAAGATGTCGATTGAAGTCCATGAGATACCTCTTCGTGTCCAATTACACTCCATTGTTATCATCATC
Source organism: Levipalatum texanum (assembly GCA_014805385.1). Taxonomy (NCBI): domain Eukaryota; kingdom Metazoa; phylum Nematoda; class Chromadorea; order Rhabditida; family Diplogasteridae; genus Levipalatum; species Levipalatum texanum. The sequence continues at coordinate 20,585 of JACMIG010000641.1, forward strand.
GCATTTTTGGACCACTTTATCACATGGTGAAAATGAATATTTGGCAGGAATACACCATTCAGATAACGATCGCCTAGTAACTAGCAACTAGTGTAAGCTATACTCTCCGATTCATCTAGATTTGAGCATTCACTTGAAGCACCGTGAATAGAGTGATGTAAAACCTACAACGTAAAACAGAGTTATTCGGTTAGAATTCGTAGGACAAGGGTTTGGTTGAATTACAACGTGTCTTTCACGAGGTTAGCATGCGTTAAGTGCATGCTTATAACGAGAAAAAAAATGAAATGAGATAGTTATAAAGCTGTTTGGGTTGGGAAGAGGTTCACATTATGGAGCAGGTCTCGGCTGCTTTTTCGACGTTATCGATCTGCGGTTTCCCGCGGTCGTCGACAGCGAATCCCTCTGGAAGGCCGCCCGTCAACTCGTCCGGAGGATATCTGCAGACAATATTTCTATTATCACTGCCCAAATGATATTAAAGTGATGGATAATTACGAGGGAGACTGACCCATGAGATTGCAGTTCAACGAGGAGTCTACCGAGTATTTCGATCTTGGATGGCCCGCCTGCCTCAGCTCCCTGAATGTGGCTTCCGTATCAACTTACAAGCTGTATCAACTACCTCGGCCCCCGACGGTTCGTCTTCGGCCTCGAAGTTGTGGCAGATGCGTCCGATGACTTCTGCCTGTTTCTGGTATCGATCGAGTGTGGGGGCGTCGAGCGAGGGGCCTTTCTGTTCCAGGTACGCGGGGTACTTGTCGTGCATCTCCTTGAGGGGAGGGTAGAGAACGTCTTTTGAGACGAATGCCTGCAGGAAGGGCGCAAGTAGAAGGAAAGGGAGAAAACGCCACCTCCATCATCATGTTCATCATTGGCTCCATGTTGCCCTCGGGATTTCCTAGTTCCTCAAGACGAGCCACCAATTCCTCTGCAACCATGTGAGTCATGCACCCTTCATGTTATAATAGTTGCGATAATACACATAACTCTCCCTAGTATCCCGCACGAATTTGATCCAATAGATTACAATGATATCCGGTGAATTTGTGAAGTCTAGGGAAACATACGAGGAGAGGCGGCGTCGGCGAGGGAACCGCTGCAGGCGATGAGTTCGCGCATGGCCTGGAGAGGCAGGGTGGAGAGGGAAAGG
>JACMIG010000643.1:9706-28260 GCA_014805385.1 Levipalatum texanum
CTCAGGGAATATCCAAAATTACATCCTTTCCTGGTTCAACACATTTCAGGCCATAACTTCGCAATGGACCAAATTCAGCGTCACCCACGGGAATTTTTTCATCAGTCGGAGCACCCCATCACAGCGTCCCATGACTGAATGCGATTAGAAACAAAATGAAAATATCGATTTTTCACTACTCTTCTGGATGGCGTTCTTACGTACTTGCCATTCCGAGACCAATTTTAATTTTTTTGGTAGTTTCCCCCCCGGAGGGGTGCAGCGCCCCATATCCGACTCGGAGTTGCCATACCCGACTGTGATTTATCCCTTGTCAGGAAGCATCGTTGGCTCGGCGCGTTGTATCGATCGACTGGCGCTCGTTCTTCGATCAGATGATGAGGGACTAGCCAAATCGATTCCCGTGAACTGGACCTTTTTTTATTGTCGGCGGAATTTAAACGTTCCGGAATGTACACTCATCGCCCTGCGTGTTCTCTCCACTGCTCTCTTATTTCTCAAACCGCCAGACAACAGGGCGATGAGTGTACAGTCCGGAACGTTTATTCATTCGACAATACAAACTCTCTTGAAAAGCTCATTGTCAGAATGATACTCCCTCGTTCGTTGTGATGATCTCATTAATGCAATGTGAATAGGGTTGGAAAAGGTAGAACGGCTGTTTTCCGACTAGTCAGTGCGCCGAAGGCCGTAACTCGGCCATATTTCAAGATAAAATTTTAGTTTTTAAACGGTTTGAAAGCCCTGAGAATTCTCCATATTCTGGCTTTCAAACCGTTTAAAAACGAAAAAACTTTTCTTGAAATATGGCCGAGATACGGCCTTCGGCGCACTGACTAGTCGGAAACAGCCGTTCTACCTTTGCCAACTCTATATGTGACTAATGATAAAATTGCCTTTTTATCGTTACATCTCGAGAGCAAGACAAAATGCAAACGCAAAACTTTTAGCCAGTGACGGTTATAAATACAGCAGAATTTCATTAATTGAGATTAATGTCATAACTTCACCGTAACCACATCACGGTCAATCGCAGCAATTTTGTTCAAAGCCTTCTCGCTATGAACGTCGCGAATGTGTCTCTGAAATAGAAATGTTCCCATCCCATTTGAATACTTACGAGTTTATTGCTATTTTGATTGAAGGTCTTATCGCAGAACTCGCACTGGTAGGGCTTGTCGCTTGAATGTATGCGTATGTGTTCCTGAAACATGTTGTTCCCTGCTTCTGATAGTGCCTCTTACTTTTAGGTGTCCTTCGGTCGCGAATGCTTTGTTGCAAACATAACAAGAAAACATTTTCACGCCGTGATGAGCGATCATGTGAATCTGTAGAGAAAAAGCATTACATCGATTTTTCTTTCGCTGATCAAGAAAAGGTTGCTTTCAAAAAAAATCCACACGAGAAATATAATGGTTGGATGATAGTTGAAAATGCTTTTGCACGAATTTGTTTTCCATTACGGTTTTCACATGGGGATTTTCGGCGATCGCCAGAAGATGTTTGAAAAAATCCTATAAATGCATTGTACATTGCGCTGGGTGAATTGCGAAAACGTCCTCCCGCATTCCGCGCACTCGTAAGGCTTTTCTCCTGTGTGCGTTCGATAATGAATCTGTGGAAAACAATTCGAACATTCAAAAGCGAATAAAACCGTTAGACAATTCAACAATCGAAAAGTCTTGCCACATTCAGAACATTTATAACTTTTCTCGCTGGTATGTTTCATCATGTGCGCCTGAATTTACTGTTTCCTCACGTTGATAAGTTCAAATGGTTACCATGAGATGAGAAGATTGAGAGAATTTCTCCCCGCACTCCATGCATTCGTAAGGCTTTTCGCCAGTGTGAGTTCGCACATGGATCTGAAATTACCAAGTTTGCAACTGATTTAATGGATCGGTGCCTTGAGGTACTGTGGATATCCAAATGTCCTGTCACACATGGGACATTGGTACATTTTCATTCCCATGTGAGCGCGCATCCTGTGATACTGAAATAATATAATATTTTTGTTGATGGCTATGTAAGTGAGACCCTGAGCTTCGTCGAGTTTGAGAAGCATCGACCGCACTTGTCGCATTCAAATGGCCAATATGAGTTTTCATGTGTTCCTACAGTAACGTTACAGTATTGTCGGATACCTGGAGTGCTATTATACACTGCGCGCCCTCTTGATCAAGATTTTCAAACCCCGTTTCAGGACTGTTTTAATCACACCTTGCATGAAACGGAGCTTGAATAGATGATAAAAAAAGCGTGCGCAGTGCGTCATAGGTATTGCTCAGGGTTCAGAATTTCGAACGCTTCGGGAACCCGATAATTGCAACAACGAGAATTTTTACAAAATAGGAGACTCACCCCGAGGTTGGACGTACTGGAGAACAGCTTACTACACTCATCGCATTGGAATGGCTTTTCGCCAGTATGCGTTCTGATGTGAACCTAAATCAAATGTGTGTGAACAAATATAATTATCGGATTACAAACACCGAGATAAGACTTCCGTGAAAAACTTTTTTCGCATTTATCGCATTTGAATGGCTTCTCGCCTATGTGAGTGCGTTCGTGCTTCTGGAATGACTCATTTGTATGGATCATTGAATTTTTTCATTTTCTATTTCAACTGAAGTATACTTGAAGAACATCTTTTCCACTGAATGATTTTCCACATTCGTCGCATCTGAACGGTTTCACGCCACTGTGAACTCGTAAGTGAACCTAAAATTTTGGCTAGGTGCTTTTGAAAGCTGTAATTGGATAGAGCACTTATAACAAGATTGCCAGACGTGACGAAGGTCTTGCCGCACTCATTGCAAGTGAAAGGTCTTTCACCCGTGTGAATTCTTTGATGCCTCTGAAAGCAGATATAAATTTGGAATTTAAGATTAAACATACAATCAGATCCTTCGGAGCTGCGAAACTCTTACCGCATTCGTCACAAGAATGCGTCTTGATCGACGCCGAGCGAGGAACGAATATTTTCGATTGGCTGTGCGTCTCTATACAAGCGCGTTACTACTGAATTCGCACCGCTCGCACCAAGCCGCTAAATAAATCGATTTGAATACGGAACTATCGGATACGCTGAAAATAAAAAATTGAAAGCGTTAGAGACATTGAACCCTTGACAAGGTCAGGGAGTTTCGAGAATAAGATAAGTGCAGTACCTATTTGCTCGATTGTGGCGGTAAGGTAACTTTTCAAAAGTTTTGATAAGGTTAGCTGGCAGCTTGTAGAAAGGAAAAATGTGTTGATCCTATCCTCCTATTAGATCACTCAGTCTGTCACTTTCGTAAAAGTCATGTATAACCTCATGTTGCTTTATTATCCGTTCACTATTCATCATGGGTTACAAGCTGTAATCGGGCTTTTTTCATCACATGGACTATTATGAACGGCATCAAATCGGTAGTAAATATACGAGCAAGTCTGACACTCATGATGTTCTAACTGGAATACAATAAAGCTGTTTCAGACCGGATGTTTTGCGAAAAATTTGTCGCCGGAAATTATGCAGAGACTGTTTTCCTAATGCTTAAACTGACAATGAGCATGTTGGTAAGGAAAGTTGTGGAATTCCATAACAAACAACTAGATCAGATTCGGGAAAATATGATACAACGGGTGAGACTCTTGAGGGGAAGGATAAATGGATCCTGAGGACCGGGAAATAGACAAAGACTTGCTCGGTTTATCTGGGATGACACATTGAATGACTTCTATGGTTGTTTATGCAGTCACAATTGTATACGCCGGATCTTCGAGAATCGGCGGCACCTCAAAGATTCGACAATTCATGTTTTACGTTAGATAGTTTTATAAGCTGAGGAGTAAGCCAAATATTTCAATGTAACCAGAATCTTCTCGAACCTCGTTGGCGTTTTCGTCATGGATCGTGAGGAAGCGCAGGCAGGCAGTCTGAAGAGAATTCGTGAAAATAAATTAAACATTTTCAAATATTTTGTACCGAAAAATAAAAGCAAATCAATCCTCTTTTTAAAATTATTTTGTACCAAAAATAAAAGCAATTAAATCGATAATCCAATATTTACATATTGAAATGAAGCCTACCGTATAAGTCTCGGGCGCGGTACGCAGATGGCAGACGTGCGGCGAATCTTCAAGCTTCAGCACGTGAACCTGAAACCATTTCAATAAATATATTGCTTTCAAGTATCGATTGATTATTTTATTGTTTTCAAGAATTTCATCATAACAACAACGGTATGTTTCAACAAACGCGTATTGTCGACTTTTCAGAAGAGCAATCAGTGAGTTGTTCGTGACGCGTATAAAAACATAGAATGACGATTATAAATGAACTTCGGACTGACCCCGTCCTCATTCCGCTTGGCAAAGTGCTTGACAATGTTCTCGATGCTGTCGGCGGAGCAGATGTCATCGGCGGGCGAGTAGATGAAGAGGGCGTTCCTGTATAGAAGAACTTTCCTGAGTTAACACAATAAGTATTCTTTCGGTTACAAATAAGAGCCCAAATTTTGAAAATATCAGTAATAACGTAGACTTTGTAAAATTACAGCTTGCCATGGCGATTGTCTATGGTACCCTAATTTGTCGTGCATCTACGCTTTCAATGATAGAGCTTGAAATTTTGATCATGTCAGGATTCCCTTTCCCCTTCCCTCCCTCCCCTTCTCTCTCCACTCACTTGGGCACTTCCATCTCCTGCAGATGCCAGTACGAAAAGTGGCGCTCCCACACGCGCGACTCCACCTGCGACCGCAGCTGCAAATCGCGATTCATCTTTCACTTTGGCACGGAGATGGATTTCAATTCTAATGTACGTCGAGGGCACAAGATCCATTCATTGATAAATTGTCACGGACAAGCTTATTTTAACAGCCGTTGAAACGTAAAACAAAATCGTGGCATCAATTGCGAAAGCGGTTTTGAAGAGAACATCGTTCTCCTTTTTGCACGTATACATTCGGGATGAATATCAATTGTAATTTCTGACTCGGACATCCAGGTCGACGATTGATAAATAAACACTACCATGCCATTTGGAGAGCCTTTGAAACGTAAAACAATATTTGGTAGAGAAATAACAAGATAAAAAAACAACATAATAGCAATCTCACCCATAGGAAGGCGTTGTGGCTGGAGAAGTACGCGAAGAGAAGGCCCCTGTATATTTCATCATTTACTATGAGAAAAAATCATTCACTTATAAAAAAGTATGTTTCAAGCCAATGTATGTCTTCATGCTCAATTGAACTTTCTGATACATGTTGTATGTGGAATGGGGGCAATGTAATAGTGATATTCCTACCGATAGGTCTCCCTCAGCATGGCATGGTACTGGGGCGCAGGGAGGGAGGCGATGGAGATGGCACGAGCCGACTGGTGGGGGAGAACGTTGGCGGGGCAGCTACAAGGGTGGCATTGTTCGGATTTGCTCGACAAGGATGGTCGGAATTATCGAATTAGGGCCGTTCACAAGCATCCGTAACGGAATGTTCTCGTTTTCGAACCGCCATTCAGATTAGAAAAAAACATTTTAAAAACAATTTGCACATACATAGGTGTACAATTGATAACAGCACCTGAGCCACCGAAATCGCTCGGTTCTTGTTGGAATAATTGCCCTTATTCGCTGTTGTCTCTCTCTAACCTATCAAAGATGATGCCTCGACTGGCGGCGATGAGGTCGTCCCTCTTCTCCTTCTGCAGCAGCGACCACAGCGCCGTCCACAGCGAGCAGCCGTTCATCGAGAAGACGTGCCTGAAGAGAGGGTACTGTTGGCCAAGCAACTCGTGTCAGCCATATCGGGGAGATAAAGAGCGATCTACGATCGAGATCTGAGTCTACAAAAGGCGTTGATTTTCGATAAAAATGCAACATCGCAAGAGTTGGAAATGGCTAAAAGACAGCGCATGTCCTGTACGATGTGTTCCAGTTTTGCGACCGTGTCTCCCTGTTTGCTCCCCTAATTTACGACAACCAAAGCTGTTGCTGAAGGTATGGTATTCGACTCACCACACGATCTGGTCGGGTGCCGTCTTGCCATCAGCGAACACTCGCTGGTAGAACATGCGGGCGTACGCCTGAATGCAGCGTCACTCCGGATTTACCGAGTTGTTTCGAATTCTCCTCTAAACGGCGTTTCATACTCACCTTGTAGGAGAAGTACCCGCGGACCTGGATGATCGGCATGGTGAAGCGGATCGTGGAGTAGCTGGAAGGAGATTATGTATGTATGTTTTTCCACCACCTGTTCGACCTGAATTATTACTCAATTACTTTTGCATTTATGGCAAACGTTTGAAACGTACTTTTTTGAGAAGCTTAGGTTATAAACAAATTTGAGGTTTGATTAGGGACACATTTCGATGCGCTCCAGCAAGATTTATTTCCATCCCTTATCAAAGATCATGTGCGTTGCCGTAACTGTTGCCCCTTCCTCAATTTTCGGTCGACCACCTCTGGTCAAGGGCACGAGGACTTTTCAACTTCGCCCCACACATCTTGAGATAGGGAGAGTATTGGAGAACCAGGATAGTCCACGTGGTCCGATCCATAAATGTGGCGGGATGGAGGGTGACAACAAAAGAGAACGTTTCCCGGTGGCGAGATGAGATAAAGAAATACCTCATAGAAAACATTCTACCCTGGACTAAGTAAATCGCTTGCTCGTTATGTTTCACAGGAATATCATCACTACGAGACAGTTCAGAACTGTCGATTTCCTCTTGGGTTATTCAAAATGTTCCACTCACCCAGCTGCCTCGTAGAGCTGCGCGTACTTGGCGAGATAGCGATCCCGGCAGCCGGCCCATCCGAACAGGATTACGGTAAGGCCGCGCGTCCCTTTAAAACAGGACGTTTTCCCGTCGGGACCCAGATCTGTTCTAAACATTATTACAATAAGTTGCTCTATCAAATTTCGCTTCGGCATCCGAAAGAAAAATCTAACCGGTGGTGGACTTGATGCTCTCGTCGTTCATCCTCTTGGGTCGGAGGTGGTTGGCCTTCTTCTTGCGGGGACACTCCTGTGAATCCCCGCGTCGAGAGGGAGAAGGCGAGGATTCGGCCACTGAACAGAGGATCATCCTGGCTAGCGAGAAGGTTGCCAGCTCGGCGAGGGTAAGGACGACGGTAGTAGCCAGGGTTGCGAAGTTGGTTTTATAGCGAGGTTTAGAGGTGGATAGCAAAGAACGAAGTCCGCCACGAGACTATACAGCGTGGGGCGATCGGCCGAATTGAGAGGGGCCGAGAAGGGGACGAGAGGGGGGGGGGGAAGGTGGCGAAAGAGTTGCCGATGGGGGAGGAGAAGAAGAAAGAGGGGAACAGGATGGGTACATACAAAGATACCCTGCTGACTGGTATTACGAGCCATTGTCTACCTTCTGGGAGGATCTGGAAGCTCTCTATAGGCATACTAGAGAACGAAGAGGGTGAGTAGGGCCCAGACAGATAGAATCAGCTCGGAGTCAAAGGCAACCCGTTCCTGCTTGATAAGGAAGCCGCAGCGGCTGATAGGGTTCAGAAGGAGCGGGGGGACCACCCAGCGGGTTCCCAAGGACAAAGAACTTACACTCGAGGCCAGAGACGACGGAGATGAGCAGACCCGTTGTGGAGGAAGGCGACAGCAAGCGAATGAGTCAGAAGTAGACAGACGTGGCCTTTGCGATGAGCGGGGGATGTCTCGAATTGAATAAGTCTCGAATCGAATGCGGCAGTGAAATGTGCTTCAGACTTTTGCAATAATACTATGAAACTTAACAGACACGATGTTCACACGATGACCACGAACGAACAAGAAGAATTACTTAGCTCTGAAGTAAGAACTGTTTTGCATGGCTGAAACTTTGTTACCTATAGTTAGGGACCGCAACGTAGTTCTCAAACTTCCACCAAAATACTCGAAATTATGCTCATCATTTAGCCCTGGGCTTGGCATTGATCATGCTTTTTACCGTTTCTTGATATCTCATTGCATTGCCGAGATATGACTCGAAAACATGCGCGCATTGGGTGAGGGGAGAGGGGCCAAAAGGCGGGCCGCGACGCGGCCATTGGGAGCGTCGCGGCCCGATTGCGGGCGAAAATGATGACATTTCACGCGATTCGAAACGGCACCTCGAATACTGCACCAAATCAATTGATCAAGTGCTCATTTTGAAGCTCTTTAAATTCTCTACAAGGAGCAAACCGGCCGAATATGATACGAAGCTCGCTGAATTAGCCCCACCTCGATATTCCCGGAAAACTGGAAGAGTCCGAGAAAAACAATTCCTTTCCGATCAATTTTTAGCTATTATAATGTGTTCTGTTCGATTTCGGCCGGTTTCTAGTCGATGTAGAATTGAATAAGCTCCAAAATGAGCCGTCGATCGGCTCATTTGGTGCAATATTCGAGGTGCCGTTTCGATCGGACCACTTTTCGGCGTTTTCGTGTCCCCCCCAAAGTGGGCGGAGCTTGCGGCCCCTACCTATAGTGCAGAACACACAGGATGCCAATGTTTTTTCCGACCTTTCTGTGCGTTGCGCCAGTTTGATCAAACAGTTGGTCTCGGTGATATACGCAGGAGCAAAATGGGCCCACCCACATTTCACCCACGCAACGCTAAGTGCAATTGTGTTCAATACAAATAAGTTCCCGAACAAATATTGGCATCCAGTGGATTCTGCACAATGGTTAGAAAGGGAGACAAGACAAAATGACAGAAAAGCCGGAAATAAAAGTACGGATTAGTCTTCCTATAGACCAGATTGCCATATCCCAGAGCACTGTCCGGTGGCTGGGGGGAGACAGGTTCGCAGCAAATCGATGGTAAGGGCCCCCGCTCTTTCGCTGTATGCGGGAGATTGAGGTCTCTCCCTCCTCCCCCTCCGCCTCCGTCCCTCACTGTCCGATTGGGAAAGGAGGGCAGAGTGCTTATGCGTCACTCTCCGTTCCTCTGTACACGCATAGGGGAAATGGCAGAGGAGGGAAGGAGATGGAAGGAGTCATTGCCTATTATTGAAACGATTAGTCCCTCTACATTCAATGAAAACCTATGGTTGCACGTATAAAGTAAAAAAATTATTGTCGGGAACCACGAAAATGTATACGCCCCGAAAATACAAATGACTGACTAAGCGCTTGATCCATCGCATGGTACAAAGTTGCGATGACCAATGAACGGGGCGGTAAAAGGTTCAATAGAGCAGGGAGACCGTCCATAGACTTTTCGGACGCTGGAATTCACCTTTTTTAGGGTTTCCCGATAATAGCTGGGAAGACGCACCTGAGGGTTCACAAGGTTGAGGATACCCCCCGCTGGGAAAGATGAGCTGGAAGGACGCGAGAGGGCGAGCACAGAATATGACCAGAGTGCTTCTGTCAACACTTTCTCTCGTTGCTCTGGAGGAAGACCTCACATCTCTCTCGCCACATACTACACGAATGGCAGAAACGAAAACGGCATAGGAACATTTCGTGTTCCTATGAGTAAGACATTTCTTAGGAACACGAAAGGCGCGAGTAATGGGAATGTGCAGGAGAACGATCCAGAGACATTGCAGGCCCCGCTCTGATCACGAGACATTCATGTGCACAGTGTAGGGCAACGCCAAAGACAAACATTGAGATTCTGACGAAGCAAGGTATTTAAATACGTTTCAAGGATCTTAAAAATAAAATTGAAAAGAAACATTGTTTGCTATTTAGAATGAAGGCGAAAACGAAACATTTACAACATCGCCCCAGCCCACATTTGATTTGAGCTACTCAGCGAAGGAGGATGAACTTTCTCTCCATGACATTTTTGCAGGAGGAGGAGGGCTCTCGGAGCGGCGTCTGCCGCCTTCTGAATCGATGTGTGCCCTAGAACTACCCCTCCTCCAGTGGCAGAACGAGAGTACGCAGAGGGCATGTCGAGAGAGGCGAGAAGCAAAACAACCAGTGCACCCATAACCTATTAACGCAATTGAGAGTGTGCTATTAGTAAATAACCAGATCGTTCATAATGTAATTTTTAAAAAAAGCAGATACTAACGTCGCTATCTCCAGATGTTTCCTTTACTGATGCCGACAAATAGAGAATACCGAAAGTATCGGCGCAGCCGCATGCAAAAGCGCGCGCGTTTTCGTCATTGTGACCGCCCTTGTTCTCCGAGCGCAGAAATTGCCTAACGGCTCGAGATTTTTGTTTAGATAAAAAAAGTCCCTTAACGCTTTCGTCGTTGCTGCACATTTGAATGTGGAATCATCGTACTCCAAAGTTTCCTACAAAAAGTGAATTCACTTTTCATCTCGATTTTCTTTAGCCTTTCGTGCAAGAGCGCGATCGGACCATGGTTTGTCCTCATAGTCACAATTGCATTGGGAAGATTGACTCTCCAATTGTTTCTATAGATTTTCGCTGAATGGTGCGAGCCTTGAGTGGAGTGTCCTCGTAGTTCTAATGAGGGTACACATACAGAAGACTATATATTTTGTGCTCTCGAGCTTTTCTCCCCCATTTTCAGATCTTTCAGCATGGCATTGTTTTATCAAGAGAACAATCGTGTAATTTATATGCCCTTCAGGAGGTCTCCTATTCAACCCCCGTTATATCGTTTGCGCATTATTTATTTATCTCTCTTGGTCACGTGGCGTGATGATCATTAATAATAATTCGGCTTTAAGCTACAATTAAAGGGGGTCCTCGAAGGCAGACACGGACCAGCTTGCGAGCAACTTACAATAGAAGAACGAGCAGCAAGTTAGGATGAAGCGCGGCGGATTCGTGGCTCATTCCCTCGCTGAGACCGACGCCAACTGCACCAACGGCATCCACTGGATCAAGGATGTGAAGCTCTTTGTCACGCTAATCATTCACGCTTCAGATCTTCAATTAGAATGAAAGAAATATTAAAGGAGCCTACCCACCCTAAATTTTTATATTTTATTCGGATAGAGCGTGAAAAATGCTGCAAGGAGATACCAAACATTAAATTTAACGATCTATGAATTTTTCTGATTTTTCAAAGGTACGGAATACGGTATGTTTTAGGGTGAATTTGTAGTTTGTAGTTTAGCTATAAACGCCGATAACAGCCGTGTGATCTACGATTCCAAGTCAATGTTCACACCATATTGTGGGGAAAGAAGTTCGCAATCCATGCAAACACTGAAACATCGACTTTCGTAGATCATTCGGCTGTTATCGGCGTTTGTAGCTAAACTACAAACTACAAATCCACCCTAAAACATACCGTAATTCGTACCTTTGAAAAATCATAACAATTCATAGAAAAATCGTTAAATTAAATGTTTGGTATCTCCTTGCAGCATTTTTCACGCTCTATACGAATAAAATATAAAAATTTAGGGTGGGTAGGCTCCTTTAATGGATAGTTTAGATATAATGAAAACAATGAAATTGCAGGTCTTCGCTGATTGCGTGGATACGGAGCTGAAGCTCATCGCCTTCGTCATTGGTCTCATCTCACTCGTGAGTTCTGGAAGTTGAGGCCATCGAGGAACCGCTTTAATTTTGATTCTATTAGAAAATTATGATACGATGTTCATTCATTCTTACATTTCGTGCTCTGTAATCATGAATTGGCCGGCGTTCGCCGATAGTTTTCGCTCTCACGATGGAAAACATAACAACTATAGGGGATCATCGCTCGAGAATTTGTGTTGTTATTCATCGTGACGCTCGGTGCAAAGAGCAATGACGTATTCGGTGCAAATACGTAGACAATAGTAGTACGGAACGTTTCTCAGGTCTTGTGGCTCGTGCCGTTGTTCCCGCAGCTCCGACAGAACTACATCACGAAGAAGTGCGACGGCATCTCCATCTACTTCCTTGCGTTCTGGTAAGCATTATGCGGTTTACAAATATTTAATTAATTTGACGATTTCATTCTCGTGTTAAAACAGATCAATTCAGGCTGATCGGAGACATCTGCAACTTCGCTGGAGCTCTCCTCACGAACCAGCAGCCTATTCAGAAAATCATCGGAGCCTACTATATTGTACAGGTAGGAGGTGATTGAGAAAATGTTCAAAATAACAACGATTTCTGTGCTGGGAAAACAAGCATTACTAGTTCAAATTCAGTGTACGAAAAAGAAAACGCATCTCGTCATATTTATGTTTCACACTGATTGCAAAGATACCGGTGATTAGATTTTTACATTACCTTTGCCGAAGGCGACATTATAACCATATTATTAGCTCTCTACAGGATCTCACCCTATGGGCTCAATACGGCTACTACACGAAGATCTACCCAGCCAAGCATCGAAGTGAGCTCGACTTCATGCTATTTGTATCCTGACATTTATTGGAAAGAAATGTGCCGAAACTGTTTGACAGCGAGGGTGTCATTGTTGCGTGTTGATTCAAGGCATTTCCCAGTGTTTGGAAGCACTCGCATTCAAGCGGTGCTCACGACCCCTTATCAGCTCTTTCTTCCCTGGAAACCTTATCAGTAGTGAGATGAAGAATACAAAGGACTTATTACGGGAAATCAATTAAAACAATTATTGATTTTTTCGGGGGACAACAAATGCCTTGCAGCCCGCACCATTGCAACATCGACGATCGTGGTGCCTTGCTTCCTTATGACAGTCTCCCTCGGCGCCTTTGGCCTGTCTCCCGCGTCGTCGATGCCCGGAGGCCCGGCCACCTTCGTAGCACCCTCCGCTACCGGCAGGACGCTATTCGATGTTGAGAGGTAATGTTTTTTTTACCTTATTCGGAGATGCGGAAATGCGCAAAACATGAGTTGTGCCACTCGATTGTGTATTCATTTGCATCTATCTATTTAAATTATATTGATATCAGACTCCAACCTTTCGTAGAATACTCGACAATACGAGTCCTCCTTACAGTGAGCCCCTCTCCGTCGGCGAGTCTCTCGCCATGTGGCCAATCTTTGAATCCTACACCGATGCGGTTCGTATTACAAAGTTTCTTTTCAAATATTTTCCGGACCAATAATTATTCGCACAAAACAAGATAAACGAAAACATATTGTGGATTGGTTTTTGTTCCATGGTTATCGTACCTTTTTCTAGCTCGGCTATGTCATCGGATCGGTCGCCGCTCTGTGCTACTTCTCCGGCCGCATCCCGCAACTCATCAAGAACTACAGGTAGATTTGGATCGGGGTTCCAGGCTAGCCAGTCGATAATTGTCCGTTAGTTTCTGCACCTTCAACTATTCCACTGTGAAACACACAGCATCGTATCGCCCTGGTGTGAGGGGATGTATGTTTCAGCGCAATTGTTTGATGTACATGTCTAACGTAGGACAAACACAAAATCATACTAGCAAGGTTTTCAATTAAAGTACGAAAAAAACGTGAAACTCGCTCATGTTCGACGGACGACCGGAAAAGTATGTGACAGTAGCCAAAGGAAAATTTCTGCTCGCGTTTAATGTTTTCTTGGTTAGTTTGATATTACATTCACTGGCGTGAAACAATGTAAGTTTCGGCGTTATCACAGTCTAATCATCAAACGCAATTATTTGATGCATTGATGCAACGTAGGTCACAGAATACTCTATCAAACTCATCTTCCCTACTCTCCAACTTTTCAGGCGCCAGTCGTGCGAGGGTCTCTCCATCACCATGTTTTACATCATCGTTGCAGCCAACCTCACATACGGACTTTCCGTGAGTTTGATCGTGGGATAATCATGGTCCGAATTAAATAAGTTTCATTTTTTCGTATATTATCTGTAGATTCGCTATCCTGTAAAGTTCAGTTGTCAGTAGGTTTATTAAACACTTTTTTAAATCCTCGGCCCAGACCGAATTGGTAAACCGATAGCTTCCTCGCAGGTGCTCATGGCTTCGACGGGCTGGTTGTACTTCTGGAGGCATCTCCCGTGGCTGGCAGGATCACTCGGTGAGTTGGGAAGAATTCTAAAAGAAAATCACATTAAAAATAGTGTACAAATATCAACTACTATATAAAAGACGTGTATGTCTGTCTGTCTGTCCGTTACGACATGTGCGTAGAAGGGTCCTCAAGATCTGGGACCTTGACCAAACGACTTCGGGTCCCGAGAAAACTTCTACCGTAACCCAGTTCGGTGGGTTAGACTTTTAACTTCCGTGGGTCAGATTTGTCATTTTAGCGGAAAATGCTCTAAAACACCTGGGGGTCCCACCGCCGAAGGCGGTGGGCACCCCTAGTTTTACATAATCTAATTACAAGAAGAATTTATTTTTCAATACAGGCTGTTGCGCGTTCGATGCCGCGATGATCGCTCAGTATTACTACTATGAGAAAAGGGCCCGAGCTGCCGATGGTGACGAAGGCGTCGAGCGCCAGCGACTTATCGACGAGGAAGATGATGCCGAGGCATGAAAGTGCGAACATGACGATTTAATTCTCTTCGAATCTGGGATCTAGACAAATCTTTTTCACGTGAAATTTATTTATTTTTCAGCGGATTAGCGACCATCTTCCCTCCTTTCGAATTCTGATTACACCCCCACCCCCCTAACGTAGCCTTTTAATTGTATCACGATCGCCTAATGGCGTTTTCTTTTAATTGCTGCAGTAATATTTTGAAGGAGTTTTACAGTTTTCACTATGCGAATTTTATTGAGAATTATGGATTCTTACTGCCTTCTTCATTATGCGAGGCTTGCCTTTTGGCGATGTCGGAACGATCTAGTCGCGCAATTAGCTACAAATGAGCTGCTACCTCTCAGGACTGCTTCCGATATTCGAAAATAAGGCGATCAAACAGTCTATCTGTGAGAAGAGCCATGTATCATAAGACCGTGCTTTTAGACCGTGTACTATTGCATTTCGCTTCTCCGAGTATTCCAAAGATAGCCATGAGGTACCGATTCTGCCAAGGGTCACTTCCATTCAAACCCGTTGTGCTCATTTTTCGGATTGAATTGTGACGAAATTTCAATTATTTATAGACATCATTCATCGCTTGCTTGCGAATAGGAAAAGGACATACTTGCAATATGCATTCTGTGTACCACTAACAATCCGCAAATGAATAAAACAGATTGGCCAATATTCCATTCGCCTTGACGCCCTCTGTTACTAGTTACATGAATGGAAACCCTGTTCTCGCTGACAAAGAGACATCGAATCAATCGAGCTCGCAATATTGCTCAAAGACTGAAAACAATGACGACACATTTGAAGCCGAACAACAGTCCACTTGATGTGACTAGACGAGGGATGCCAAAATTCCGATCTGCGCGCGATATTTGCGCTTTCGGAAGGAAAGTTCTTTGAATTTTTGCAATCGGCAATTGAGAGATCTAACAATTATTTAATTTAATTTTGCAATGCTTTTCCAACTCGAACCCAAATATAGTCGTAACCTATTCTTAGTGTTCGTGAAACCTACTGCATCAACTCGAATTGGACGGTCGACATTAAAAGTATTTCGGTTCCTACATCTCAGCGCCGGTGAGGCTTTTTTCCATCTCTTGGACTGGATAGCCACCTTTCTCACTGATCGCAGTGTGCTGATAGAGCAGAGTGGGAAGTTTATTTTGGTAGTGCATGCATCCACAACCTTACTCCCCCGGCGCCCTCTGTCAACCGGCGACCCTGTCTGGTCCATCCCTTGTGTCCCCTGCCATCTCTCCTTCTCTTTGTCCCTATGCCGCGTCTGACCTTAGCGAAGAAAGAGAGATCGCTTTCGCACTCGGAGGTGTCAGAGTGGTAGAGGGCCCTCCCTTCGTGTCTCCGGCCTGTCGCCTCGAATCACCATTCATCATACTCTTAACGACTACCATCCGCCGCGCACTGTTTCGATACCGAAAACGAGCCACCACCGAGCGTTGAACCTTTCGTGCTCTTTCCTTACAAATGGAATGATCATCTGACTTCTGCAATGGAAAAGACAGCTCGCCCCTTGCTCTTACTGACAAATACATTGCTTATCAGTAGAAAAAACCATCGCTCGTTTGACCCATTGACGCAGGATAAGGGCATTGATCAGCATTAGCCCCAAACGACGACGAGGGCATTCTCTAGATTCTTCTTTCTGCCGGGATAAGATAAATATTGGTCTTGGGTAAAAGGGCTCCTGGGATCCGCCCTCGTATCGGTCACAGCGATCAGAGAGGGGGTCTCCCTGTGTAGAGAAGGGGGGAGAGCACCGAGCCGATTCCCTCCATTGATCTCAGGGAGATGCATCTGTTTCGCTCCACCACTCGTCCCCATTCCAAAGTTACATTCATGAGTACAGCGTTACGCATACGATCAAAGGTGCTGTGGTGTAATGCACGGGCTGTTCTGAACGCCACAGATAGTTCACACATAACATGAGCTAGAAACTTTCGCCTTGATAATAATTTGATAAATGAACTGGAAATGAACGTTCGAAACGCATCTTGCACAACGTCTATGACTGCGAAATAGAAAATTCAAAACAACCTAATCCACGGACAAAAAGCCCAGCCCAATGTAAAAAAAGTTCGGACCGCTTCCACTTCATTGCTTTTCTACGATATTTGCGATACGTTTCATCGATAGCTAATTAACATGTTTTCTTAATCATCGTTTATTAGTCTTCCGCGTTACACTCTGGAGTGCCTGCATAGTACGCGACTCGCTGTCAGATAACGCGGAGAAACAGCTCGGCCTCTCCCTCCCTCCTTCATTTTCATTCTCGAAGGTTACTATTTCCGTTTCTTTTTTTGAAAATATTTTGTTGATCAACCTTACTTTTATAATAGCCGATCCCCAGAAGTTCTCTATGGAAGTGGTTATATCGGGGGAGCTATCATTCGACCCCTGTCGCTTCCTTATCAAGAGGGAGGTCGGCTTATAATCGCACTGTGTGCGGACGCTTAGAGGTGTTGGTTGTATCAGCACCCGGACTTTGGCATTACAGCTTCCAAGCGGCTTTACGCACTCCTCGTGGTATACACGAAAGACGACCAATGTTCAAACACCCTATATTTTGTTGTTTTTTAAACATTTTTTTTACGAATTATCCTGGGTGGTCCGATGCTTTCATACGGTGTTTGTCAACTGATTCGCGTTGACTTCTAGAATCCCGCTCGTACATCATTGATCTCTTTTATCTCGATGCTCCCGGGATCTGTCGTTGTTAGAGAGAAGATAATGGAGATTGTCTCCTCGGATATCGGTGGGATGGGGGCAGATTTGAGAGCGGTGGCTGCTAGATTCTGTGGTTATGATTGATACTAGAAGGACGGCCGGCAGAATGATCGCTTCAGTTGTAAGTAGCACCCCTAATCGGGATGGCGTTCGCGCTCTCTGTCTCGTCCCTCCATCACTCTTTATACATCTGCGTGCTCTCGTTCTCTGCGTATCCCCCTTCTGCACGCTCTCCCTTGGCGCCACCAGCTTCGGTGTCGCCACATTCAAAGGGGAGAAGGAACTTCGGAAAGCCCGCCCTCCACTTTTTGCACCCTGCCACCTCTATGAAAGGGACGCGGGGGAGCAGTATCGCTTGATCGCATTAGCGGGTGTGTTCACAGCGCATCCCATCCCCCCACCGTTGTACAGGGGTGGTGCATCCTCGATTTCCGTTCAATATTGAATGCTTTCCGACAATTAATCGAGGACTATTTTTCCCTGTATTGGACTATTGATAAGGAGCGCGAAACTCTTCCCGGTATTCAGGGTTGCCCGACCCTCGGGTTGCTCAAACCCATGAAGAATTCCAAGGGCAAGAGTGCCACCCGCCGTTCGGCCGAAGACTCGGGAATAGAGCTTGGGGTGATACCATTTTACTTCTTCTTCCCTAGTCATCAAGCTTATTCTTTCTTCATTGCAGTTTAAGAAGGAAATTGAGCTTGTGGTAATAACTCTTTACTTCTTCTTCTCCTGTCATCCAGAATATTCTCCCTCCATTGCAGAGCGTCAAGGTTCGAACTTCCACTCCGGGATCTTTGAAGGACATCAATCTAAAGGAGGCGGAGGTTGCCATTTCAACAAGACTTGCCCAGACGAGACCTTGCTACAGGCGTGCATGGCACTGCTGAAAAGCACCAACCAATTCGGATCACCACCTACCTATGGTTCGTCCGTCTATATCAAACGATTACCGTTCCCGAAAAATGCAAATGAGAGGCTGTGCGCACAATGCTTCCCGTCGAGAAACGGGTCTCTGGCTATGCATAATGCGCGCAGTCGCCCATTTGTGTTTTCGTGGGTTCTAATCAGGCCATGTAGGGTTCTACTCAAGTTTATTTGACAGAGATTCTCTATCGTTCACATTTTAGATGAAGTGCGGACCGCTGATGACGAGTTCAAGGTACAATCAATTAGTTTTCGTATGCCATAATGAGCTATAGAGAACTAGCGGAGCTACGCTCCGCTAGCTGGGGGGGGGCTTCGCCGTCCCAGACCCCCCTAGCGGCTCGCGCGCGGACAGTATACGCTCATTCAGTATACGCGCATTATAGTAGACGGGAATGGGCGCTTCGCGCCCACAAAGTTTGTGCGCTGGCTAACTTGAATAACGGTGATATACTCTAGCCTATTGTTCAAGCGATCGACTATTGTCTAGATCGACTATTGCCTAGAAGCAGTATAGGCGAAAGAAACGGGCGCTTCGCGCCCGTCGACAACGCATCTC
>JACMIG010000644.1:5703-28199 GCA_014805385.1 Levipalatum texanum
AGTTTTTAATGTTTTCTGACGAAAAATACCCCCACTTCCGTATCGGATCTATTATGCAAAACGTACATTGATATCTCCTGAGTACTCCATAAAAACAAAAAAATTTTGGAGGGGGCCATTTTTTGCAAAGTGCATATGAGTGTTCAAAAACCCCAATCGGCTGGATTCTAAGATCAAATAGGTAACTCAATTCCAGCCTCACATTCCTTTCCCCCCACCCAAAAAAGACAATGGTCTGCTAATGAAAACAAGTCCGCGATGCGAGTTTGATTAAAGCGCGCAACAATAACTAAAAATAGATGCCTCGTCTCGAGCAGTTAATGCAGAGTACAGCGCAAGAACACGCGCCGCCCGATCGTGAATGGTCCGGTTTACGGAGATTGGTTGTAGGCACTGAGTGAATGGTATGTTGGGGATAAAATCAGGAAATGATTACTATTGTTTCAGCGGGATGAATTGACGCTTGTCGAAATATTTCGCTGTACACTTTCAGAATTTCTTGTTGTTCTCTTAGCGATGGATCTCGATGAAAGTCATCGAAATCGACGACGTAAAGAACGGCTGCAAGAAAATGCAATTCGTAATACTTAATTAAAATTATGATTACCTTTGCATTTCAATTGTCCTGGTACTCCCGAAAAGATGAAGCCAGACGGAAGATATCCGTCTGATCCTCGGAAACAGTTGACATTCGCTTTCAGCGATGAGATAAGCTCTAGTCCACCGGCTCGCCGCATTTCACGGTTAATGGAACCATTGCGCGTGCAAGCGCAAACGATAATATCAGAAGTTTGCTGTGCAAGCGATCCAATGACCACGGAAATTTCGCACATGGGGCTCTAAATATGTTTTGATCAAAATAATGGCCCCCTATACCTGATGTTTTGTCCTCGTTGTCACTTTGCGAATTTCCTCCGCATCCCGTTTAGGGGGCTCGTTAAACGGTAAGCTGATAAGGTTAGAATTAGTACATGATCGGAGTTCCAAAGTTCCCCTTGTTTTACGCTTAATTCGAGAAGCTCAGTTTCACGACAAATGCCTCTAGTTGTCTGGGCTGGTCCAAAAATTAAGGCAGTTTTGAATCAACTGACTCTTTGATATTGTGCTGCAGACCATTCGAATAGTGACGCTCTGGGAATCCGTAGTGCCTGATAATATTGAAATATAGCTCCTTCTGGGGGTAATCTACCTTTTCCAAAGATTGATGACGCGGTTTTTGGCTCTTTCAAAAAATGTAGATGGCGGAAAGTCGAGAGAAAGACCAGAAGCGAGTCCGCGACCATGGAGAGAAGATTGTAGAGTAACAGTGCTCCTATTGAGAATTCGTTTGAATTCCTCAATATCAGCCATGCGATCCGAGAAAAATCGAATCTCCGTGATCTTAAGGATGTGGTTGCATAAGAGCTGCTAATTATTTAAACGAACGCCATGATTGGTGTCCGTGAGAACTGCTTTCAGCGCAATTTTCATGGCTCCACACGTGCTGATTTGGTAGGGCTTGAGAATTGGTAGAAGCTGAAAGAGTATCTTGTGTGTTTCTGGAAATCCAGTCCAGATTCACTCCGAAAAAGTGCAACAACACTCAGGGCAAAGTGAATTTTTGCAACGATTGCTCCATTCTTGCGTTCTACAAGTCCTATTTTTTTTTCTAAATAATCATACCAGAGTGTGAATGGATTGTTGAGATGCAGCCTTCAGAATATTTGAGTAAATATACGCCAAATGCTTGTCACGCTGTTCTGCCGACAGCTTACTCCAGTACATAAAGCGACACATCGTATTCGCGTGGATAAAACCTGATAGAAGAAGTGCTTTAATAAGCTTGATTAAATAAGCCTACCTATGTACCCGGCAGGATGTCGGAAGGGAGTAAAGATAGCATGACAGTCCGGCAGTCCAGAGCAATCAAAATCTTCACGAAATTTTTGCACGGAGTCCAAAGCGGCCTTCGCGCAGCGAAATATCGTGACCATCGCAGGGGGTGAGAGACGAATTGGAATTAACCACGAGTGCACTCTTGACTCCTTCCGCGGCAGGATAGCAGGAAGTTGGGGAAAGGCAAGCGGATATGGTGGTTGGAGAAGACAGCGGCAGCCTGCAAGCGCCACCATGGTGTTTCAGGCTTTGATTGCGTGATGGACAAACGCTCAGGGAGAGGGGGGAGACATGATAAAAATAGTCGCGAACGCAGAGGAGGCGGAAAGCAGTTGTGACTTAAACTGACCCCTTGGATTGTGCAAGGGCCTCTTCCAAGCTAATCGTATCCGTCAGAACGGAAGACTGAAGTGTGTGAGATAGAGGATTAAGCATATCCAAGCCGTTAAGTCGCCGCGCCATTTGCAGAGCTCTGTAATGGGCAGTAGCAAATCGACATAATTCAAGATTCGTTACCTTGTTCGTAGCCAAGAGCAGTTCTCAGCGTTCAAGACCACTGGTTCAGCAGATGTAGCATAAGACATGAGATTGTAAATGTCTTCAGTTTCGCAGATTGCAATGATATTCTCAATCTGCAAATAAGGACAAGGGCTAAAATAGTCCGAAATAAAGTTACGCCAGAAAGGGAACGTGCACGTGAGAGAAGAGCAGTAATGAAATACTGCACCGCACGCGGGCCGATGCAACCGAACGAAAAGACAGGAATAATCTGTAGGAAACACAAAGTTCAATTGTGAAGATAGCTGGTCTCACCGCTGTGCCCTTGTGTTTGGACATCTTCGAATAGATCTTTGAATAGAATGAACGCATTTTCCCTGACTGCCGCCGAAAGCGTGTTGTAAGGGTGGATGAAGCCCCGAAACGCGGTGGAATGGCCAACAGAAGTTCTGGAAACGCGAGAAAAGGGGGGCTGCGCATTAGGAATTACCTTCCTCAACAGTGGGAACTGTGCCTCGCATTTTGATGACATCATGCGGTTGCGGATTTGAATGAAAACGCCGACTTGTTTTGAAGTGTTCGAGCGTTTTGGAAGCAGCCTTGCGAAGAATCTCTCCATGTTCAGCGCTCAGGGAATCATCTGTCAATTGTAGGTAAACGTGCAAACATCGCAATACCTCCATTCAGTAAGCAGTTAACTTCCTGTACTCGAACCGAGCATCGTAGTCCGCTGCTATTTGTCGATGGAAGAATGGAAAGCCGAGGAAAGCATTCCGGTGGGTTCTCCTTCATAGTCCCCTGCAACGGACAGCAAGTAGCGAGAACAGGAGAGGAAGAAAGGAAGGTCTGAGTGGAGGGCGGAGAAACGTCGTCGGAGTCCGAAGTACCGCCCCCATAAAGATACAACCAATGGGAGACCACTGCGTCCGGGGGAGATCCGCAATAGGAGGTAATTTATTGTTAGAGTAGGAGGTGATTTACTGTTAGAGCGATGCGCTGTCGTCTCATTCTCCATAGCCCGCTTTCGTAACGGAGCAAGAATCGCAGGCAATTAAGCCCCCTGGGTGAGGGGGCCTCCGCAATAGGAGGTATTTTAGAGCGATGTAAATACTGCTTTAAACGCGAATAAAACTTTTTTTAAAAATATCGCAACATGTTACAATTGTATTAACATGACTTTCCGCATGGGTACAATTCGAATGACACCAAACTCTGTGATATATGAAAAGTATCACAAAATAATGCTTAGAATCGAGCAAAACACGAAAAAATCGGCGCACCACGGGTTTTTGATGCGAAATACTTGACAAAACATGTCAAAACACGTTAAAATAGCTTTAATAATTCTTGCCGCATCATTTCGAGCCGAATGGTACTAAATTCGGGCATATTTGAGTGAATTAGCACAAAATGAGCATTTGCCCGCATTTTTAGCGATAAAAACACGTTTTAACATGTTAAAATATTTTTATTATGCGTTATTATTACTTGTCACATCGTGCCAAGTCGATTGGTACTAAATTCGGGCATATTTGAGTGAATTAGCACAAAATGAGCATTTGCCCGCATTTTTAGCGATAAAAACACGTTTTAACATGTTAAAATATTTTTATTATGCGTTTTTATTTCTTGCCGCATCATTTCGAGCCGAATGGTACTAAATTCGGGCATATTTGAGTGAATTAGCACAAAATGAGCATTTGCCCGCATTTTTAGCGATAAAAACACGTTTTAACATGTTAAAATATTTTTATAATGCGTTATTATTTCTTGCCACATCATTTCCAGCCGATTTATACCAAATGTAGACACACTTTCTATCTGCAGCCGTAAAATAGAAAATCCTATAGGGAATCGCAAACTGAGCGTCACGGACGTGACAGACGGACAGACAGACGGACGACGTTACGTTGTGTTAGTATATAGGTAATGTATGGAAGTTTCTTGTATTGTACCCACCTACCACTTCCACACATACAATGTTCGGGAGTTTGCCGAAACTGACTGCCGATTTGATAGGTAAGGGGGGACCTCATGAATTTTTTTCAATCCATGATACGGGTATCATGGTCTAAATGTGCCAAAATAAAGTATCGTGAAATCGACTTAGGAATGTTCGCATGGTCATAAAAACGTGTTTGAAGATGTTTTCGAACAAATTCATTTTTGCTCATTTTGGACCATGATACCCGTATCATGGGTTGAAAAAAATCCATGAGGTCCCCCCTTACCTCTCAAATCGGCAGTCAGTTTCGGCAAACCCCCGAACATTGTATGTGTGGTAAATATTGAGGAACTCAATACAAACAAGTTTTGTTATTTTGGTTATCCGAGGACCCACTGCCCTAAAGTTACACAACGCTGCATGGAACCAATTTTATCTAAAAATCGAGGTTTTTGAACATACTGATCCACTTTTTAAAAAAAACGGGTAACTTAAATTTTGTCAAATTTTATTCTAAGATGTAAAACACATCAGTGCAGATTTTGGAATAAAAATTAGTTTTCCGAACGAATACCTGATTGGTGAAACAAATAAATGTTCGAACGTTATAATTTCCACGTATGTAAAAAATGACCTCTAGATCGATTGTACTACGACCAACTATACGAAAATTATGTCTTGGGGTAGCCAAACATAATAAAAAAGAAAATCTGAAAAACGACCAAGGGTCAAAAAGATATGATTTTTGAAGTTTTTTTCGTATTTTTGGCCTAAAACGAACAAGGGGCAACTTTTTGTCGAACCGAGTATGTTTTGGTTATCAGGCCCACAGGGCACATCTATGTGCCAAATATGGGTTTCTGGGGTCACCGTTTGCCCCGCCGTGTCCGAGCATGCTCGATTCTTACAAAACACGTGTCTTAAAGTATGCCCTCACAACGATTATTCTTCTCTTCGCAGCGAAATTGGCCAAAAACTTGCTTGGCTGGGAACGACATTGAATCCGAACCTCATTTCGTTTCCTCCGGCGATTGAGCCTTCTTCGCAGGGCGTCCATCCATCGCATGGTAAACATCGTCGAGTGATAAGGAACAGGAAAGCTGGGGAGAAAATAACTGCTTATAGAAACAGTCAATCAATGGCGCAATCAGTATCGGAATGGGATGAGTAATTCAGCTGCAGAATCTGAGAGAGAGAGAAATGAGCTGCGCAATCACCCCTCCCCCCATGTGCCCTCGATAGCCATTGCGCCATCTACTACTAGATAAAAAAAGGCTAGTGTGTATGTGTGTGTGTGTGTGTGTCCATTACAAAAGTGGTCCTAGAGCATTGGGACCTTGACCTCTGTACCTCCCCTTAGTCGACCATGAAAAAACGATAACGCATATTCAGAAGGTCTGCAAATTCCGGAAGATACTACTTTCCGGAACTAGATTTTACGGAATCGGCCCAAATTGGCTAGAAATGACTGCAAATCAAAAATACACCCACCGGCGGCTCCTACACCCACCGGCGGCTCCGACTGGTATAAGATAAGTCCATTTAAAAATATCATTTGCAGAAAATTGTTTCTGACAAGCTACACATTCATGTGCACACCGTGAGCCACAACCAATTATAATAATAGGCCCAGGAGGCACAGGTGCTCTCGATGAGCCACGTGCAAAGTGACCGGTTCATCGCGAGCACCTGTAAGTTGTGGCTCATATTGTGGAGAACCCGAGGCGTTCTAATTGCCTCGCCCGGACAAGACCAATGACGGACTGCGCGCGCTTTTGATCTACCTTGTCGAGCCTCGTTTCAAGATCCGTGTGATTAGCGTGGGAATTGGAAAGCTTCGGGTTCCCGACAATAGCGTGCAACGCAAGGTACATCAGAAACGGTTTTCAGGAAAAGATATTTTTAATTGAACCTATCTTCTGTCACAGCCGCTAGCATACTATCAAGTCACCACAACTTTCCCCAAAAATGGTTCGGTCTAATGTCCTGTAGTTAGCGCCGGGAAACGCGAGGTGCGATTTCCGAGCAAACCGTTAGTGGCGGTGGCATAATAAATAATTTTCAGCTGTTACATATTTCGGCTAAGACACAAGGTATTATAACAACTGGGCGATTGCAGGAAAAGTGGCTTTATTCACAAATCTTGTACTTCTTGCACTGGTCGTCGGTGATCCAACCCTCCCGATTCGGATTGCAAGCACAAATGTTCAGCTTGTAATTGATCTTCCTGGTCGTTGTTGAGCTTCCGATCACGGCAATTTCGTATTTTCCCTTGCATGATTTCGAAAAGTCATCCAGCTTGAAATACGGTGCAAAGCGTCCAAACTGAAAAGTTGCATTTTATTTCACATATTTATCCGCTATTCCTGCGCCTTCATACATAGAACCCGTTTTTGCAACAGAGAGCACGGAAAAGGGACTCAATTTTAAGGCATTTTTGAAAAAAAACTATTAGCATTTCTGCGGTTTTTGGTAGAACATACATCTATTTTTTCCGTGCTGAGATGGAAGTAGCCGTAGTGATTTGTAACTGATGATCCCAGTTTCTCGTCCCTGAAGAAGCCGTTTGTTGCTTCCCAGACTTGTATCGTTTTGGCCACTTGAGATGCTCCATTGCAATGAACGTGGCCCGCAACTTCAACTGAAATAACGCTATTTTAAATTAAATAAAATGAGATTAATTTTACAAAATTCTATTTTTTTATTAAAAATTTAGTACAATATTATAGAATGGAACTTACGGTGATAGTTGAGGGGACCCAATCCCTGAGTATTTTCCACGAGAGAAGAGAGAGCAGCGAAGAAAAGGAGAACTTTCCACAAGATCGAGAAGATAGACTGATTGTGAAACGAGACTGGCGAGCGATGTTAAAAAATGCCCGTTATACAGTGCTGGCGATTCTCCATGTACAACGGCGATCGCTGGCGATCGCCGGCGATCGCCGTTGTACATGGAGAATCGCCAGCACTGTACCACTGGCGAAATTATTGAATACCTCAATTTCATAATTTCCTTCATCCAGTCTCATTCTTGGGTGAATGGTCAGTGATGTGGAAATCTACAGTGCGCTTGTTTTATCATCCAAAATTATCGTTATTTTCGAATTTTTTTGCATTTTCACTTCCTAAAATACGATGCAATGCAGACGAAGCACGATACTCGCATATTTCGAATGAAGAGGTCGGAATTGCAAAATTCGCCAAAAAGAATTACGTGTGTTGACTGCGTACGAAAAGATGGCAACGAAAGTGGCTTTATTCACAAATATTGTATTCCTTGCACTGGTCGTCGGTGATCCATCCCTCCCGATTCGGTTCGCAAGCACAAACGTTGAGCTTGTAGTTGATCTTCCTGGTCGCTGTCGAGCTTCCATTCACGGCAATTGCGTATTTTCCCTTGCACGATTTCGAGAAGTCATCCAGCTCGAAATAGGGCTCAAAGCGGCCGAGCTGAAAAATGTACATTCTCTAGCACACTTTTCGGAATTATGAAGGTAGCCAAAGATTAAAAATATTTCTCCGATTGTATCAAAGTTAACACAATTGCTCATGTCAGTAAGGAAGACGTTACTCAGATTTGGGAAGAAATTTTTTTCATTTTCTTTTTTCTAAAAAAAAGAAAAAGAAAAACATATTTGATTTCCGGCAATACTCACATCAATTTCTTTGACATTCTAATGGAAGTAGCCGTAGTGGTTTGTAACCGCAGATCCCAACGGATCGTCCGCAAGGTTGCCGCGTTCCCAGATGCGAATCGTTTTCGCAGCTTGAGCGCTTCCATTGCAATGAATATGGCCCGCGACTTCAACTGAAACAAATATAATTTTTAGAAATCCGAAATTACTTGTTTTAAAATAAGAATAATTGTTTAAAAACGTTTCAAAACGAGACAATTTTCATTTTTTAAAAAATAAATTTCATTAGATAATCGAGGTCGAACTTACGCTGATAGTTGACGATACCCCAACCCTGAGAATTTTTCACGAGCAAAGAAAGAGCAGCGAGAGCAGCGACGAAAAGGAGAACTTTCCACATGATCCAGATGCTAGACTGATTTTGAAGGGAGACTTGCAAGCGATGTTAACGCATGCCCGTTATACACGTGCCCGTTATGACATAAACGGTCAGAATGGAAATGCAAAGATCAACTTGTCAGTCAAATTCATTATCTCCTCGATCATTCACATTTTATTATGTATTGTTCTCGTCGTCCGCCCTCTCCTTGCCATGGACAAGTCCGCCTACATGAGAGCCTCCGGCGCTGGATCTTCGACCACGGGAGGCAGCGGCGGATACGATATGGAGTATGCATGGGGAGGAGGTGAGTGTCTTTGACTTGTCCACTTCTCCTTCCCCTCCTTTCCCATATAATGCTTTCCCATTCCAAAGTTACAGTAAGCCTCAGAATCTTTCCGTCTCTCCTTCCGTAACATGCTTCCTTCGGCACTTCTTTTTTCGAGATTTGTATAATAGAAAGAAAATGCGTCAACCCCCTCGTGCATAAATAAATCCTACGACAATGGGTTTTTCATCGAAAAAAACGCAAATTATTGTTGACGCGCTGAATTTCTACTGAGCTCTAAAGAAGTACCCTTCCTTCTGCCTACTCTCCTCAATCAGTAATTTTTCTTCCCCTAAATCTCCCTCTTCTCCATCTTCGTCCGGGTCGTTCGACAGCGGCGAATCGTCCAGGGGAAGATCGTCGGGGGGCACTCTACCCCGGGAGTGACGAATCCCCGCACTTAACAGTCCTGCTACCTCGTATCTATGAGTGGCTTGGAAGGAGGTGGATCTTTATTATTTGAGCCTCCAGAATGAATATATTGGGTATTCAAATGAATCGATATCCGAGATCGGCGATGAGCTTCGCCTCCGCCGCTCGCTTCTCAAGTGCGAGCTCGTGGCTTGAAAGCACGGTACCCTGGAAAAGAGGGCATATGAACGTTTATATTTTATTGATTTTTGTATATACGAGAATCTAGAGCAATTTTCAGCATGACGTACATTTTGAGAAGTATTTTGTAAAGAACGCTGATAAATTTCAAACAATTAAATAATGCCTATTTTAGCGTTAAAGGAGGGGTTCGGGGACCTTCGGAGTCGAAATTTGGCAACTTGCCAACGGAACTATTTCATTATTTGACGACTGATAGATAACTGTGACACAACTCATAGTGCACAGGGTGCGAGATCAGACGATTTGGCAAGCTTCCAATAGGGTGGCAGGTGCGAAATTTGAATTTCGCGCCGTCCCTGTTTCTCAGGGAAGCCTTTCTGAACGCTCTATCTGGCGACAGAAACATCTATGAACATAGTGTCATATACCATTCGATAGCGTTTTTCAAGCTCTACTACCTGATTATAGTCACATAGGAGACTTGGAAGGTCCCCGAACCCCTCCTTTAAAGGAGGGGTATAACGACTTTTGAAGTTTGGAAACTAAAGAGAGATTCGACACAAGCAGGAAAAATGCTTTAAAACGGTATCAAAACTTCTTCGAACAGGCGATTTGGTGAGGAGATAGAGAAAAGAAACAGGTGACCCTGATCTCAGGGATTCAAATGTTGGCATCGTGCCAAAAGCTGAAAATGCATATTTCCAAAATCAAATGTCAAAGGTATCGATTCCGTTCCATGTTATTGCACGTTCGAAGCATGAAAGCAGTGTGCGAAAATAACGGAAGGTCGGAAATACCCGGTTTTCGCGTTTTGGCACGATGCCAACATTTGAATCCCTGAGATCAGGGTCAACTGTTTCTTATCTCTATCTCCTCGCCAAATCGCTTGTTCGCAGAAAGTTTGACACCGTTTTAAAGCATTTTTCCTGCTCGTTTCGAATCTCTCTATAGTTTCTAAACTTCAAAAGTCGTAATACCCCTCCTTTAATTAAAAGTAAGCTCTAAATTCTTATATCTTTTTCAAATATTCACCCGTGCCTCCTCCTCTCCGAGTATTTCGCGTTGTTCCCTCTCAGTCGGAGCCTCGGAGGGCGCTCCTCCCACAGAAGGGGACCTCTTCTCCAGGTCGATCTGGTGGACGGCGTACGTTTCCTCCTGAATACTCGGACGTACGCTATTTAGTGAACGTCATCAAAGTTGTTTATTATGCGGTTTAGTGAGCAAAAATTCTAATTTTATGCGGTTTAGTGAGCATAAATTCAAATTTTATGTGGTTTAGTGAGCAGAAATGTGAAGTATTCATGCTGTTCACAGGAACGACAAAATCCGGTGCTTGATGACGTCATTAACTTTGAGCTCGTATTGGGGGATATTGCAAAGATCAAAGATCACTCTCAACCTTGCCGAGTTCTTCTCCCCGATCAGACGTCCCCAACTCCTCTCCCTCCAGTGGAGCATCGATTCCATCGAGACTCGTCCCCTCATCGGGGGCTCCGCGCTTGTCGAGATCGGCCATGGCTACGATTTCGGAGAGGTCCTGAGGAGGGATTGATCTTTGGTCTTAAAACTTGAAGCTTTGATCTCTGATCTTTGAGCTTCCCCTCGTGCTTTGTATCGTTGAACCTGAAGAAGAAAGCGATGGAAACAATTGTATTGCTGCTCGATTTCTTTTTTCGAGGTGCTCTAGACTCATGATCATTGTTGATTTTGGACATACTAGAGTCCAGGGAGTTGTCAAATTTCGTCTGTAATAATTCAGTTTCATATTTCTCTGTGATCATAAAGAATTTGGAAAAACACAAGCCCCGGTCATTTGCTAAACATTGTGACAACCCCGTGCACTCCGACAGAACCTTGAGTGGCTCTCCGCCATGGGGAGCGACGATGCGGATTCCGTCGCTGTCCCTCTTGTCGACGGGGATGGAGGGGTTGGTCTCCGGAGCCTGTTCCTCCCGCGCCACCGCCTCCTCCTCTGGGACGAGCTCCTGATGAGATGAGATTACAGAGATAGGCTGGAACCAGAACAAAACGAACGTCATCACGCTTCAGATTTAGAGTGTATGTAGATAGGAAATCAACTGAAGGCGGAAAAATGAACCCCTTCAAAATGTATGATTGCCACCCTACTGCCTGGTTAGATATTGTGCAGCACCACAGAACTTCGAATTTCCCGTTCCGCTAGCCGAAATTTCGCATCCTATATCTCAGCGCTAATAAGGAATCGTTGGCTGATTTTTTGCATACTTCGGTTGGAATCCAGGATCAACCAGTATGCCAAATTTCAGCCATAGAAACCTTTTCTCCTCAAAGATACAAACAGAACTGTCTGCTAACGAGCACAAGTCTTTTAGAAGTTCTGTGGCGCTTCACAATTACCAACGCTGATGTTTCAGTGCTAGAAAACGTGAAAGCTTCAATTTTGAAATACCTTGATCTTGCTGTCCGCAGCCGCGTCCCTCTTCTCCACAGTGAGCTCCTCCTTCTCTGCTACTGCCTGAATAAGGAATCTTCCGTGCGGGACCAAGGCATCGTTCGAACCAGCTCATTGCACGGCACCTCCGAATCCTCGACACCGCGAGTATGTACGTGGACGGGCAGGATACTGTAAAAATGAGAATTATGTTACGGTATCCTAAACTACCGTAATCTGCCAACTTCCCTTAGGGATCCTAACATACCGTTTTCCAAGGACGTCCCTTCAAGACCCTAATCTACCGTATTCCTAACTTACGCATCAGTTTCTCCAGATCCCTCAACAGGCGCTTCCTTGATTGGTTCCCCAGTCGTTGTGCTGGTCGTGGAGAAGGCAATCGTGGTGGACTCTGGAACAGCCTCAGGTCGAGGGAATCGACGACGCAGCGACCGCGCGTAGTCCTCCTTGGAGAAGCGCGTCTGCAATAAGAGTCTAAAGATTTCTTACAATTTGTCCAGAGTTTCTGGCCGCTTATCCCTATATTATCGGCGATCCATACTGGTCTTCAGGGCATAGGCTCGAAGCTCTCTCCATTGAATCAAACCCGTTGTCTAGACAACGAGAGAGAAAGAAACAACTGTTTTCAACGGTATTCCGGTACGTGCAATTTCTATGCGAAAATTGCTGTAAAACGGGATATGTTCCCTTGCCGATCTAATAGGTATCGGAAACTCGACATCCCAAAAGGTGACGCGGAAAATGAGGACAGTTTCAACTCACATGTCTGCTCTTGTACTCGCTCCGCTCGATCTGCGGCCTGTCCTTTGCAAACTCCGCCACGGTAGTCGTGACCTCTGAGTCTTCGTTATCCTCCACCGGAGAGTAGGTCGAGGGGCGGACCTGCACAAACGAGAGTTTACGATGTTTAGCACACTCTACTCGTTTTATTGTCCGGTATTAAAGTGATGCGGAGGCGACGCGCGAACTACCTTCGCTGTAAGCAGCGTAGTGATCTATCTTCTGCCGCAGAGGTTAGATCACTACGCTGCTTACCGCGAAGGTAGTTCGCGCGTCGCCTCCGCATCACTTTAATACCAGACAATAGCAGGAAGTTAGAGCAACTTTACTTGTATCTCATTGTGTGCCGACGTCTGCGTGCCGGAATCCTCGAAACGGGCCTAGAACACTCAGTCTTTACAGCATATCAATTTTTATTAAACATTTAGCCTCCAAACTATAGGACTCCAAACGTGCCAGTAAACATAAGGAAATATACCTCCGTTCCTCCTTCTTCCTCCTCTTGGGTGCCTCCCGTCGAGCTGGACTTTGAGCCCGACGAACCGGAGGACGTCGATGAAGACGATGACGAGCTCGACGACGAAGACCCCGAAGACGACCCAGACGACGACCCCGTCGACGTTTTCGCCGACGAGCTCCCTCCACCTCCTGCCCCATACTCGGGCTGAGCCTCAGGCGGAGGGCGATAGGGAGCAGCGGCAGCAGGAGGAGGAGGTGAGTACGAAGACTTCTGAGGAGGCGATGCAGGGCTGTCCCTCTCCGGGCACGGGCAGTACGCGCCGTCCTCGCCGATCTGCAGGGGAGAGGATGTGAACCCGCGACTAAAAGACCGGGAACGGAGCGCTTTACCACTGCGCCACGCAGGAGCAAGCGGGGCATTTGTTCTCACCTTTCCTTCTCCTCCGGGTTCCCCTGGACGACCATCGGGTCCGGGCGCTCCGGGTGATCCCTGAGGTCCGGGTGGACCGGCTTCTCCTGAAACGCTCAGTTATAGCAGCGTGCCAAGAAAGGTCCTTGCAAACTGCCAAGAAGTTTAACTGACCTGGTGTGGCATCGTCTCCACGATCTCCTGGATACCCTTCGTCTCCCTCCATGCCTCCCATGCCCGGCTCGCCCTTGGCTCCTTGAGGCCCCTTGGAGTAGCCAGGAGCGTCGTCCCCAGGGATTCCTGGAGAGAATAAAGGGTATTTTTTCGAGTGTCTTATTTTATTTATTCTCCAAGAAGATCTGATAGCCGTTGTAAAGGAATATGGTTTGTTTTTGAAGGGAAATTTTGCTGATCGATCCGATGGTAAATTGTTTAAAACTTTTATGAAAAAATTGGATAATTTTAAAAATTGAAATCGAACCCCGCTGTCCCTGGAGTCCGAGCGGACCGGGTGCTCCCGAATCTCCGTCCGCGCCATTGTCGCCCATCATTCCATCGGATCCCGGGGAACCAGGAGGTCCCATATCGCCCTGAACTTACTACGTTTATCGATATTCATCCGTGCCGCTAAATGCAGAAATATAGAGAAAAGATGATGCCAGTACCTAAGATTAGAAAAAAGCACAACTTCGGATAGGCGAACAATTCCAAGAACCTCCTGGGAGAACCGACATATCCTCCGCATCGTATACTCCCTCGATTCAATTAAAGGAGCCCTCCGGACACTTTTGGACCACCTCTTTTTAGTGGTTAAGTCGAAAGTGCTCGAAAAATGCTGACGAATGATACTAAAATCAAAATTCAGAGATGAAACATTAATTTTTAATAAGCGAAACAAAAAGTTGGCACAGTGCCAGATGTCAGGAAATGTCAATATGATCGTTGCGGGACCAATTCTGGCACTGTGCCAAATGTGATAAATCTCGTTTTTCGCGACGATAAGCGACATTTCTTGTGATTTTTTATTGGAATATTTTTTAAAACTCGAAAGCATAGTTCAGAACTGTAGAAATGTAATAAAACGTTCAATTCACGCGAATGTTATTTTTGGCACCGTGCCAAAAAACCATTGAAGCAATTTCGCTCTTTAAAAATCAAGGACATATCTATCGTTGTTGATTTTGATATCCTTCGACAGCATTTTTCGAGCACTTTCAGACGCAGATGAAAACGAAAAATCGAAAAGTGCCCGGTGGGCTCCTTTAAAGGAGGGATCACCTCACCCTCCAACTTGCATCAACACTCTAGAGGAGCTTATGTGGCGTTAAAAATACTATCGAATGATATAAAACACTTCAAATAGAAACAAAATAGCATAAATATGATCGACGTTCAATGTTGATTGACCCTCAGGGTTTAGCGCGCGAATTCAAAATTTGACTCGTGGATACTGTAGTGCAGAAAGTTAAACTGCGCGCTGTCTTTGCACAATGCCAGAAAAACAAAATGGATGTTCTATAATGACTATTTGTTACTTTTTGTAATGGTGTTTTCGTGATTTTTGTGGTCTGCGCTGGGTGGGGTGAGCCCCCCTTTAATATAATGCACTCACCCTCGCTCCCCGCTGTCCCCTCTTCCCCTTGTATCCCGGGAGTCCAGGAGGTCCTTCAGGACAGGGCTTCTCGCAGTCGCGTGCAGGCTGGGAGGAAGTTTGATAGGAGGAGGCAGAGGCGCCCGCCTTCCCTGGCTGGCCGGGGATGCCGTCGTGTCCTGAACATTCCACCATATTTGCTAAAAAACAGTAGAGAGATATTCCCAAGAACCCATGTGTGCCAACACGCGCGTAACTAATTCCGCTGTGATTATCACCCAGGGTAGCAAGGATTTAAAGGCTGCAGCTTTCAGGAGCTATTTAGGGATCATTCTGAATTGTAGTTCCAATAATCGGCTCTAGAAACCTTAGGATCGCGTAGATATGGAAATCATTATGCGCTAATCTCAGTAAGTACTTTGCCACCCGTGGGTTCGCGGCAATATTTAGGTAGTCTTTCGTTAGCGATATTTCACCGATTTTTCTGTACAGTAGTTCAAACTGGTCAAAATACCAATAGCTGTATTTTGGGGAATTTCTAGAACCCCTCGGTTTCTCGATAATAAGAGAGTCCCGCCACTAACCGGGCACTCCATCCGGCCCGGGTGCTCCGAGTGGCCCGGCGGGGCACGATTCTTTCTTCGGGGCAGAGATCTTGGGAGGGGGAGGAGGGGGCGGAGGAGGCTGGTAGTTGTTGTCGCCGATGGCATTGAACGACTTCCCTTGGTCCACCGTATCTGAGAAGGAGAGAGAATCAGTTTACGATTCGTGTTAAACCAGTTTGCGATCACATTTCAAACCAGTTTGCGATTGATCGCTACAGTAACGCCCCTTACATTGACGCCGATTGCGGTGTTCAGCGAGCTCCTTCGCGTACTGTGCCTTTGTTGGGCGTTCAGGAGCGATGGGGAGGCAGGAGGCGTCCCGACCTGAATGCGATCAAGTTGAGATCGAACCAAAAATGATACGGTAAGACGGTAGAGCTTACACGTTCGTTTGCTCCGCAGATCGCCTCCGCGAGTCTTTCGTTCGAGGAAGTCTGCTTCGGCTCGTGCGGCACGGCGTTTGGTTCTAGAATAGGAGTGAGGGAAATGAAGAGAGCGGGCAATAGCGATAGATCGTTTACAGCGATAAATGCTGTTGTTTGGGGTTGGGGTGGGGGCGAACAAGAATCAACACTGGCCGAAATGAGTGAAATGGAAGCAGTTTCTTGAGCTCTCCTTCTATCGGGGGTCAAAGATATTAGATGCAAACGTGTTACCTGTCGTAGACGACGCCCTCCATCGATACGACGTCGTTCCAGAGCTCGTTGCTCAGCCTGCAGTGAGTTGCGATTATTCCCCTCCGCTGCACTCCATACCTTCTCAATTATTGTCCGCGGAATAAACGTTCCGGACTGTACGCTTGTCGCCCTACGATCTCTCCCCACTGTTCTCTCGTTGACTGGCGGTTAGAAAAAGAGAACAGTGGAGAGACATCGCAGGGCGATGAGGGTACAGTCCGGAACGTTTATTCCGCCAACAATATCACAATTTCAAACGCATCCTATATTCCATTGCGACTGCTCTCTCTCTCTCTCTCTCCTTCGTGCTTCTCTGACCGCCAAACAGCGACAAAGGAGAGAGTACGTGCGATTATGTGAGGGCCACAACGAGAGAAAGCTCTGCCACAAAACAAAATGGATTCTTCGCTAAATATCACAAGTCCAAGGAATTCGCTTCGAAGCAAATCTCTCATACTTCTCGTAGCTCGCCCTTTCCGCAATGAGTGCCTCCTCCATCTCTGCTATAGTCGCGAAGAGAAGAGGCATCCCGACGAGGAGAGCACAGAGCGCAGCGAGCGAGAGGGCGACAGACACGTAGGCACGACGAGAGAGACTCGCCATGTCAGAGGACGCAGACGGCTCCGCCATTCTTCAAGAGATCAGGCGAGTCGAAAACACCACTGCCGTCTGCCCGGTTAGCTCAGTCGGTAGAGCACCAGACTCTTAATCTGGCTGTCGCGGGTTCGAGCCCCGCATCGGGCTGCAGACTTTTGCTGCATTTTGCGACAAAGGGAAGAGGGGGAAGGGGCCAAATCCTGGTCGGGTGGTATGATTCTCTTTATAGAGAGTGTTATCTTGGCAGAATCTGAAGTAGCCGGATCCTTTGGAAGCGGATGCTGAACCTATCTAGCACGATCTTCCTTCGCCCTCCTTGGCCAAGCTTGTGTTACTGGTTTGTCGAGGGAATTGCCCACCGTCGAAGGAACGTATTGTCGATGAAATTCTTCATACGGAATGTACGCTGGTCGCCCTCCTTACTAAACGCAGTAATAGTGGTGGACATCGCAAGCAGGCAGGTAGCACGGCTCGTTCTACGCGCGATTCGAGAAAACCTCTCACATGCTCAAGCTGGCATCGTTTTATTGTTTAGTTCGCAAGCCAGCTCCCGAATATACCATTTTTACTGTGTATAGTAAGAAGGGCGACCAGCGTTCATTCCGTATGGTTAATTTCGTCGACAAAACATTCGCCCCACACCCTGCAAAAAGAATCAACTTCAATCCCGGGAAAAGAATCAATTTCATAGTAATTTAATTTGGCGATGATTCACGGGAACTTCATTCCGCCGACAATATTATTGCAAAGGCGTGAATTGGTTTTGGGTGCTACGGCGCCGACGCGCGAGCTACACCGCGATAAGCCGCGTAGTTAATGTAATCAAGCACAGAATATTACATTTTTTACCACGGAGTAGTTCGCGGATTTGTATATAATGCCGGATGTTCGACACCTCCTTTTATCCTATCAGTAATCTTATTGTTAGGCCCGCCTCCCCTCGGAGGTGTCTTTATCTCACTCTTGGATTCTACCACTGATGAAGTAAACTCTTCTCTTCTTCTCTTCTCGCAGCCAAAGGGTCATCGAAGGGATCAAAGGCATTCCGAGGACGCGGGGGTCCTCGGATGGGCGTTCAGGAACACAGGGGTTCCTAGGGTGGTTTCTGGGAGGCACGGGGGCCTCCCTCATTGGGCTTCAGAGGGACATCGGGGTCTCTCATTGAATCTTATAATATTGCGTTTCGGTCGGAATGCTCTCTATCCCTTGGAAAGAGGCTGAAGAATCCATCGTTGTCCTTGAACTTGTCCCTACCTCCCAGCGAGATTTTTGCTTCTTCGATGCTTACAGAACCGTAAAATAAGCAGTGCATGGAGACCGTCCCTATTGGTCCAAACGATTTCGAAACCACGGGGGGTTCACCCAGGCGAGCTGATGCTCCGCGACTATGGCTCTATCGACATAATATCGATTATGTCTGGAGGGCGCTCCGAATTAGTTTTTGCAGCATAACAGCTATTATTTTGCAACAAATCAAAAAGTTAATGAATCAGGGAGATAGAGAATTTCAAGCTGCACAAGAGGGTATGAACAGTTTTTCTCTCTGATCAAACAGTCGTGTTTGCCGTAGAAGATTCGCGATCGATCACTGGTCTCTGCGATCCATTTCGCCGGAATTAGCGGAGATTTGGATCGAAATTTAAAAATCGGTTCAATATGTTTTGTGCAGTTTTTCGCGCTCGTCAAAATATTATAGAGCAGCTGGCTATCCGACCAAAGCCCCCGGAGGAGTAGCGTTTTCCGCGGAAAAAGCAGTGGCTTCCACGTCAAGCGTTATTGCTCGCTGAGAACACATCGGATTGGCACAAAGATATACATCATCGTGTACAGCTTGAAATTCTCTACATCCCTGATACGTTCGATTTTGAATTTGGTACAATATAACAGCATTTGTAACGCAAAAGCTTGCGGGGCGTGAATTGATGGCGCCGCTAATCGGATGAGACGAAAACGAGACAAAATCGATAGTCTGGGAATGGCGGAGCGCCCGTGAACCCCCCGTGCAGGTCGCATTATTGAGACCGTACGGCAGGAATCATCAATCGTATTGGTGGGTACCCGAAGCGTTCTAATTCCCACGCCCGGACAACTCCCAATGACGGACTGCGCTCGCGTTTGATCAACCTTCTCGAGCCCCTTTCATAGTCGATTGAGTCACACTGGTCCTAAAACGGCGCTTTAAGAGGTAGATCAAATGCGCGCACAGTCCGTCATTGGTCTTGTCCGGGCGTGGGAATTAGAACGCTTCGGGTTCTCCACAATGCTCGATAGAGGGTGGACAACAATATGACGATTGTGCTCATCGTTCAGGGTCATTCGCCCCCTTCTCTCTCCTTACTCTCGGGGAGGAGGAGAGAGAGGGCGAAGATGTGAGGGCGAAGAAGAGATGACTAGATGGCCCCTACCTGCTTCCACACCCGGGAAAAACCTGGAATCTGTCTAAATCCCAAGTCCACCCGCAACAATTTCGAAGATCATTAAAGTATCTAAGACTCGTGTTCTTGAGAACGCGAATAGGAAATCCTTCTTCAATGCAATGCAAACCAGGGAATTAGAGAAACCCGGCGCTTCGAAGTTTGATCTTCCAAAATTAAGATCGGTTGCGAGATTTTTCAATAATTCCTTTCCGATGTATAACACAAAAAGTGAAACCATAACAACAGACCTTCACTGTCTTCCCGTCGCTGCGGAGATGGAGAGGGAGAGGAAAAGCTGTCCCCAACCTGTTTTCACATGTGCATCATCATGAAGGCAATGTACACGCATCGCAGCCTCGCCGGCCATCTGCAATAAATAGTTAAATATTCACTTTCGTTAGCCATAGACCAATATGCAAGAGAAGAATAGAGCCAGAAATCTAAACCATCGTCCACATCGAATCTTGCAAGAACTAATAATGTTTAGCGGAGAGAGTGGAGGTCGTATTAGCTCACCTCCAGCCTACCACTAATTACCCGCGCGATGTGTGCGCAATCCACTTGGTTCAACAAATTTCTGAGTGTGATTTTCGCCTGGAACCCTTTATCGACTCCGATATATACCGTAATCCCCGCTCAACATGGGACTCTTGATGATAATTCTTCAGGCGGCTAGATTCACGCCCGCCGCCAGTGCCGACTTCGCACAAAACAGGCAGAGAGCACCAGACTGCAAGGGGTCGTCCAATTTAGTGGTGAAATTCCTAGGCCCTTCTAGTCGATAATATCTCTCAAACTGTGTTTCTTTTTGGTGACCTCAAAGCGTTCCCTATGAAGTATCACTCTTTTACGCACTCTTGTGTACTGCGTTTATCTCAATGGACGATGAGATAAGAGTAACATCGGAACGATTAATTACAGTCCCGCTCCTTTCCCATAAGTAAATGGGCGCCCCGGGCGTCCCCGGGCTGCCCATTCCTGCCCATTCGTCCCACGCCTCTGTGGGGCTATTATTCTCCTTGTTTTCGTGTTCATTCGATAGAGGAAGCCACGACGCATCGAATGAGCTAAAAATCGAGTCGAAATACTGAGTATTTAATTTACGGCGACGTTTTAAAGTTTGAGAGCTGGCGCCGTTTTGAGCCGCAACGCGTCTCTCACGCGTCGCGGTTCAGATTTTCGCCCAAGCTTTAAAACCTCGCCGTTAATTAAATACTCAATAATTCGACTCGATTTTAAGCTCATTCGATGCGTCGTGGCTTCCTCCACCGAATGAACACGGAAGTATGGAGATTAATAGCCCCACAGAGGCATGGGATGAAAAGGGGCGGAATGGGCGCACATTTAGGTATGGGAAACGAGCGGGACTGTACTTGGACACGAGCTTGACGACGAGTGCAGCGACGTTTTTTTTCGCAATTCTTCTTCATCGGACAAAAGACTATGGCCGAATCTCTTCTGAAATTGTTTAGCCCTATTCACAATATGGAAATTAGAGGAACCCGGTGCATTGATGCGCTGCGAGTACTTATTATAATTGGGATCGAAGGCAGGCCGATAAAAAACGGTGAATGTCAACGACATGCATCGTTAATGTTCAGCTTCATCTCTCTGCGGAAAAAAACGAGTCATTCACTTCTGAAATATCTTCGTTCCAATCGTAATCTGAAAATTAGAGGAACACGGTGCATTGATGCGCCACGGGTGTGTTATCACAATTGGAATTGTTGATAGCACAATTTCATGTGGATGAGGTTTCGATTACTAAAATAATACTGACAATCGAAATGTGAACGCCATCACGCTCTCGTACACAGATTTTTGATTTAATTCATTGTGCTACGGTAAACCAGGAATGAAGAAATACTTTATAAGGCTACTTTTACAATTAGGCCAAACGTAAAACAGCAAAGATGTCGCGATGGGAGTTGATCCCATACGAAACCCGGCGTGTTGCCGTGCAACGATTGTATTATCACAATTGAAATCGAAGGCAGGCCGATGCGTCGCATTGACTTTGTTCCAAAACAATCATGCATGCCAGTGCGGATCTCGGATACAAACTTTTATGCTCTAGCACATTTCATTTTAGGATACTAGGGGACTATATTGGATTAGGCATTTCCGGGAGATGAAACTACTACCAACACAGTAACAAAGTAACTGCCGCTTTCATCTCACAGGAAACCCGGTGCATTGATGTGCTGCGATAGCATTATAATAATTCGGATCGAATACGCGCCGATAAACGGGGCTGTGTAGATTCCAAAAATTGACACCAAATGCCTCCTCGGTAGATCTAGGTGTTCAAGCATTTACGCTCAGGTTCATCCCCCTTTAGTAAAGCTGAAATAATTCTACCGAACGAAGTGTTATGGCGCTGAATATTATGGTGGTGCAAAAGCTGTTCCTTTTGCGTTCCGTTTGCACCTGCTCTCTCTCCACTGTTCTCCCGTTTCTCTAACCGCCTAGACATGTTAGAGAAACGAGAGGGCAGTGGAG
Source organism: Levipalatum texanum (assembly GCA_014805385.1). Taxonomy (NCBI): domain Eukaryota; kingdom Metazoa; phylum Nematoda; class Chromadorea; order Rhabditida; family Diplogasteridae; genus Levipalatum; species Levipalatum texanum. The sequence goes on from JACMIG010000644.1 coordinate 27,387, forward strand.
AGAGAACAGGTACAAATGGAACGCAAAAGGAACAGCTTTGGCACCACCACAATAGAAAGAGATGCGGAAAGGATCGGAGTATAGCTCAAACCATGCTGCTCAATCTCCCACACCGACTCACCACCTCCGGCCGGAAATCCGTGGAGTAAACGAATGCGTTCATGAACCATGCGAATTCGTTCATGTTAGTGAGCGTTGCCGAGATCCCAGTGCACTGGGCAGGACCGGCAAAGAATGATTGTTACGCATGTCTACATGTAAGATAAATATGTAACGCGTGTACCAAGCTCCGCCCTCTTCCCTGAATGCAATTTGGAAAAATCAACGACCGTCTCGTACGCAATGATTTTCTCCCAACAAGCTCATTTTGTACATTGGCCAAACCAGGCAGATGTAAGTTTACGATGGTTGACAAATTGTCCAAGAACGCTGCGGAACAATCAGCCGAAGGCCTCGACCAGATAAATTTTAAAAAAAACATGTTACTTTTCAGAACAAGGACCGGGTAAATCGATCAAATTCAAATTCAAATTCTTTATCTCATCGTTCGGTAAGGAGTGTTACTTTAAGCGGAGATCGATTGTTGCCTTCCATCGATCATCGGGTAGGGACCACCAGTTGCTGCCCATCATTTCCTTGACTTCGTTGCGCCATCTTTGCGGAGGCTTTCCCACATTTCTCCTCTTTGCATATGAATAGGGTATCCAGACTGTCGTCGCAACTGCCCATCGATTTGCATCCATTCTCCTCAATTGATCTGCCCATCTCAATTTCCGTCTAGACATTTCCTGGGACCAATTATCGATTCCCGTC
>JACMIG010000645.1:0-13548 GCA_014805385.1 Levipalatum texanum
GGCCCCCCTCTGTTCTTCCCCCCACTTACGCTTAACATCCCGTTCCCAAAAACCCCTCTCGGGCCACGGGGGGCCCTCGGGGGGCCTCCCTAAACCCCCCCCCCCCCCCCCCCTCTCTTCCCGACAGTCCACGAGCCGCGCGGTATCCCATGGGGAGGGCGAGAAACGAGGGGCAAATAGAAACTGCCTCACTCCCTTTCGTCGTACTCTCGACTGGCAGTTAATCGATGGAACACAGATCCCACGAGGAGAGAGAGACTATCCAAGAGACGCAGAGAAGGAGAGACAATCTCTGGAAGGCAACGAGGAATCGATGAGGAGCTGAGGAGGGAAGTCGTGCCGGAGGAACCGGTTGAGGGAAAGAGGAGAGGGAGGGGAGGAAAGGAAGAGACGCAGACGGGGAGAGGACGAGAAGCCAGGTGATGGGGAGGAAGATGCTGATTGGAGAGAGGACAGACGAACAGACGGAGATCCCGAGGAATTTGGAGAATCTGGTGGCCGAATTCCAGGAGGAGAACTGTACAGGGGAGGGAGGTTCCGACGGGCCTGGACAATCAAAATAGGAGGATTACTCGAGTAGTGAATGGAGGGATGGAAGGGGAGTCACGCAGAGGACAGTGATAAACCAGAACTGTTTATACAGGTGGGCTGTAGTTTTTTTTGAACTCGAGGTTTTTGGGGATGCAGGAAAGAGATAAATGAAGAGCGGAAGAGGGAACGGGAGGTGGTCCGAGTAGGGGAGTGGAGGCCATCTCACGGAACTCGTCTGCCCTCGTCCATGGGCAGAGGGAGAGGGAGGAGGGGAGAGGAGGAGGAGGACACGCCGTCGTTGAAGTCAAACACGGCCCCACCCCTGGCAGGAAGGACACTGAGGAAGAGACGAGGACGAACGCCCCCGGCCAGTTAGAGAGAGTACTCTTGTGACTAATGATCACTGTTTCTCGACTATCTCTTGTCTTCAACCTGCTGGCAGGTGCCTGAGGGGTCGAGGGAGGAGGAAGAAAGAAGAGGATGGGGGGTGAGTCATGGAGGGGATGGAAAGACAGTGACGAAAGCAGACGAGGGACGGCCGTGACAGAGAAATATTTATCGTGTCCAGATACTGTAACGAGGGCGAATCGAGGGGAAAGAAACACGAGGGAGAAGGAGGAGGAGGAGGAGGAGGAGGAGGAAGGAGGAGGTGGAAAAGGAGGAGGAGGGAGGTCTACATCGGAGGGGTACTAGTAGTATGCGGTGAAGTCGAACCTTTAAATTCGTGTGGCGGAGGATGAAGAGAGAAGAAAGGAGCTGCCTCCCTCGAAGACGACACAACATTTAGACTAGACAAACATTCGATCTTTGCTGTCTACTTTCTCGATTATCGAGACAAATCGATACTGGATGCAAAATTACGAACATTCAAATTATGTGTGGAGATCAAAGAATAGCCTGTTTCTTCCGCTTATTGTCGAGCACCAAAGACCGGCGAATTCCCAATCCCGAAAATACCGATGATCAACTGACTATTATACGGACCTAAACATGGCGTCCACAGGGGGAGAGACATGGGGGGTATTCTCAGATGCCGCGTCGTTCCTGCCTACAGCGATCTCCACATGGCGCAGTTCAACTGGACTGCGTAGAGAAAGGTTGGGAGACGCCGAGCCCCCTCCTCATTCCTCCATTGTGTAGTGATTGAGGGTGTTTCAAATATGCGAACAATAAAATCGAATTGGCTATATTACAGCAACAAAGATATTACGCGAGCGTTTCAATGTGATAAAAAAAAGCCCGGCATGAGGGGGATTAGTATTTTGGTTCTAAATGACCTGGAGAATGAAGTTCCACACCGATGTACCCCGATTCCGGCACTTTAGAAGCGGCGTCCCACCTTTCTCTATCTGACCCACCGTACCCTTACTGACCTACCGTACCCCCTCCCTTTTCAGGTGAAGTCGTCGAACAACACGCAAACGCGACGGTCGAAGTGACGAGGCTCGCGAGTCCCCCGAAGGAAGACAAGCACCTCATCCAGTACGCACCCGCACCGGAGGGAGCCGCAGACGCCAGCAAGGCCTGGGCGGTACTGCATATTTTCAGAGGGTTACAGTAGATTAGGTGGATTTTTTTTCCAGGGGAGTGTCGCCGGCCGTTGACTTTGTCGTGCCGATCAAGATCGCCGAGATTCGATGCCGTCCCCATTGAGCGGACCCCCCTGCCTCCATATTTTTTTTCGCCAACGATGATAAAATGGGCGCCAATATCTTTCACACAATACACGACAATAGCTGAACAAGCTAGACAAAGGCGTGGTGCACTATGTGTCTGCGATTTGGTAAAAGTCTCCACGGTGGGGGCGCACACGCTATGAAAGACGCCTCCCCCCTCGGTTCGAGGTCATTTCCTCCTCTGCGATGTCGACCAAGAAGAAGGGCGGACGGCCCAAGGAGAAGAAGGAAAAGTCCGAGGAACCGGAGCCTTCGGGCAGTGGAGAGGTTAGTTTTACAGCCCGTTTATTAAATTTAAAAACCATTGCTTCCCTCTCACTTCCTCAACTAGGAGAAACTGGCCCTACTTTCTATCCAAGCGAAATACGAGGCCAGTCGAAGCCCAAAAAAGAGAAGTCGTTCAATCGATTAGCGAATCAGCCCCCACCAAATTGATCTTTGATCTCATGCAGCCCGGCAGCTGGGAGTGCACCCTATGCACGTATCGCAACAAGTTCGAATCGTTCAAGTGCGAGATGTGCGATACGCGGTAAGGCACCAATCATTTATTATAATAAAAAGATAAGCTAAAAAAATCCGTAAAGTTATTGTCGAGCGAAATATCTCGGAGAATTCGCCGTTCACAAACTGATCAACTCTCATTTCGAACAACGATAGCTTGCGCAGTAGTTCCGAGAGAGCAATTAAATTGAAATTATAGTAAATAAATAAAGGCCGAGTATGAAGCGCGCGAAGGAAAAATGTAGTGCATTATCCGCATGGTATTTTCGCTCGTTAATAAATTAATTGGGTTGACCTAGCATAGAAAAGGTGTACTTCGCGCCTAGGCGAAAGTTCGAATCCGACCTCTGACAATGAGCCCGTTCTATTATTAGTCGAGTAATAAATGCAAACACGGAGTGCTCAGCGGCCTTCCGTTCACCGGCGAAGTGAAAGATTTTCTGAAAGGTTTGGCGTGAATATTGTCGGGGACCTAGTGCGTTCTAATTCCCACGCACCCTTGATTTACCTCCTCTATCCCCGTTTCATGGCCGACTAGATCACACGGGGCATGAAACGGGGCTCGAAGAAGTAATGGTATTGTCCGGACCTGGGAATCATAACACTCCGGGTGCCCGACAACGTGGTGTACGTCGTGTGGGCGACGTTTCCCCCGCTCCCATTCGTAATCATCGACCGCACTCTCAGGAAGGGCACATCAACGCGGAAGCCGCGCCTCAACCAAGACGTCCAGCAGCACCATTCCGCCGTCCACAACTTCGTCCTGCACCAGCATCAGAAGCTGCCCGGGTTGGTGTGAGTTCTCGGAAAACCGCCGAGTAGACCGGCCGCGTCTATTCGGCGGCTTTCTATATTACGGATCGCTATTCCACGGTTGTGGTTTGATATTTTACGGTTCCAGCGTTCCGCGCCTGCGGAAGGGAGGCGTTCTGAGGGAGAGCGCGGGATCGCCGTCGACCTCGAGGCATTCTCCCGAATCGACGTCTTCCGGATCGGCCCCTCGTCCCGGACCTCCACCCGCCGGCAGCATCAACATCAAGAAGTACGAGCGAGTTTAACGGCTATTTTGCGGAAAACGCGCGAGTCTTACGTTGTTCGCCGAAAACGCGCGGTTTTAACGTCAATCGATGGAACAAACATTAAATTGCATAAATTTATTCTCGTCAGGCGCAAACCCGTCCCGATCCCCGACAGCCTCATCGTCCGATCTTCTCCCAAGAAAATGACCGTATCCGCCGGCGGAGTATCGGTAAAAAAAATCAATATTTGAAAAAAGCATTTCCCCCCAATTCAGGTCCAAATCACCGAGTTCCGAGCACGCAAACCATTCGCGTGCAGCGCCGAGTGAGTAAATATTCCATCGAAGAAATACTCAGCCCTCTGATCTCTTTGTATAAAAATCGAAAATGCCTTTGTCAGAATTCAAAGTCCAAGTATAAACAAACTATGTTTATTCTACTGCTATGCACATCTTTAAAAACAAACAAATGTAATGAAAATGTTGCGAGAGTTACCGTATGAAAGGGGCGGTCGGGTTAGGGGGTATGCATATTGTCGGGAACCCAATGGCTATTGGGTTCTCGGCAAAAACCGGGAGTCTAAACAGCATCGAGTGCTACCGAAGTTCCAAGAGCATCCGATTAGTATTTTTAAAAAAATAAAAGTCAGTATTGAAAACAAAACTAAATCTTCTTGTAACTTCGATATTATCCGAATCACGGGGAGAAGGGGAAAATCTCAAAGACACAATCATCGGATGCAATACGCAGAGGACACGGGGGTGGGATTGAAGGAAGAATCGATCGTGTGACAAATAGTGAGGTATAAAACGGGGAGGAGGAAAAGGGGGATATCAAGGCTGCCTGAGAGAACAAAGCAAACAAACACATGCTAAAAAGGCGAAATGCAAAACGAGCTTTCAGGCACTTTGAACCGTGCACAAAACTATCCTAAATGCACTCGGGGCTGATAGGAAACACGAATAATCAACGGGAGAAAATGCAGCGGGGGGATTGGTGCAAAAAGCTTGCAAGAGACAATACCAGTGAAAGGATCGCCGGAAGCAAAATGCATTGAAGCGCACACAGGGATCGACACGGAAATTCAACAACTAGCATGATATAATTCAACATTTTCCTATAAAACGTGCTTTAGAAGTTATGTAAATATGTGAGAGAAAATAAGGGCGCGGGAGAGCGAAATTTCATATATTTACCCTGAGGTATCGTAGAGGCTATGCTATGAATTATGGCAAATAACACTGTAAAACGGGGGAAAAATGAGATGGAGAAACAAATGGAAATAGGTTGGGATCGATTCTATTCCTACTGCCCTAGAGGCGGGGCCTTTTGTTGGTCGCCGTTGGAGGGAGGCAAGGGATCGAGGACAGGGGGAGGAATTAGGAGGTTCTCCTCGACGTCGTCCTCTTCTTCCTCGTCATCTTCTCCATCATCCAGGGACTGCATCTGGGTGGGGTCTGCAAAAAAGAATAAAATATACACGAGTCAGACATTATCGATTAGTCACAATGTTGAGGTAAGAGTCATTCGTCGCCGAATATAAACATTTGTTCATTACCGTAATCGCAAAATAGCAACGCTTGCTATGCCCCTGCTACCAACCCCGCTTACAGTAATCCTCGCTCAATCTACCGTAACCCTGCGTTTGCATACCGCCGAATCCCTGAGCAGCAGCAGCAGCGGCGGCAAAGCTGTATCCCATGACGGAGGCCATCGAGAGGCGCTCATCCTCCTGCTTCCGCACCTTCTGACGCCGGTTGCAGAACCAGACACGGACCACCTGAAATGTGGAGTAAAATAAATCTGTCTAATATCCGCCAAAAAGGTCTAATTTCATCACGCCATTATATACACCGAATCCTGGGAGAATGGAGATACTTTGACTAAAGGACTTTAGGAATTGGGAAACGTTTTTTTTGACGAGTAAATTCCACGAAATGATAGACATTTAACGAGCACGATTCAAGCGCACGAGAAACCCACGTCGCGATCCAGCTCCAGCGCATCCGCAATCTCGACCATGCGCGTGTGCGTCGGCCGTGGGTTGGCTTCGAATTCGGTATCCAGCTGAAAAGAATCACCATGGGATCGAACCCCGGACGTTCTGGCAGCAACATCGACATCTGCACCATGAGGTCGAGAGGATTACGGTACCTGTGTCTTCTGTATGGTGTCGAGGTTGGTGCGCTTGCGGCGCTTCTTGAGTGGTGGCTGCCCGTGGTGGCCGCCTCCCATCGCCATGACTCCTCCGCTTGCGCCGTTGCTCCCCGCCAAGTAGTCGGACAGCGAGGGACACGCCTGAAGATTAGCGATATTCATCGGAAAATTCAAAGATCAACTTTAGATAAGTCAAAAGTAGACTCCATTAGTACCGTTCATGAATTGTCAGGGGTTCCATGGACTGGGACTCAACTAGGATTGATCCGATACGTGGTGAATGTAAATGTACTAGAAACCGGCCTACGCAATTTTAATTCCCGCGGTGCGCATGTCTACGAACGTCTAAAGCAGTGTCCGCGGGCTAGCCTCCCAGTGTACTATCTCAATCTAGCCCACCCCCACTAAAAATCCGGGATAGTCCCAGTAAGCGGTAACGTAAAACGAGTCGCAGAATTCATCAATCCTTTCTGATCCCAGGTTACATCTATTCCACGACACCACCACAACGCCCCATGCTTCGCTTCGCTTCCTGCCTGCTTGCTCATCCAGACAAACGCGTGCTCTTGATAGGTGTTTTATTCACATCACATGGAAGTAGAGGGGAGATAGAGGCATACAAGGATCACACGAGGTGCACTATCTAAAAGCACGCGTGCTGCAGCGTTTTCACAACAGCGAGGAAAGTTCTAAAGCGGGAAGGCAAAACGGTGCTTGAGCGTTTTCACATGATTAATAAATGCATCTCAAAGCAGTCGGCAAATGTTTTGCGTGCATTTGTACGGCGTATTAACAAAAATCTTAGGGCAGTCGTGAATTTTGGCAAGATATTATTTGGGGGTGATAATTCCAGTTCCTGATTTCGGCGTCACACATTCAAGCTAACAATCAAATGCAGGGAAAAAAGCGGTGCGTGCGTGCTTCAACAAAACGTGGGTGCTGTCTATTTCTATTTCGGGGGTCCGGGTAGAATCTACTCTAGCCCTTCCTCATCCTTCAACAGTTCCCACCACATTGTCTTCTCTAGCAGTGAACTGACTTCGTTCGCTGCGCGTCCCCACTCCATCTCGCTCTCAATCGCTTCAAAGACAATGCCCGCCCGCACCACATCATTCCACCCATCGCCATCGCCCATTTCTCCATCGCAATCCGGTGGGGCTCCCTCGAGCTCCTCTCCATTGACCCCGCCGATCGCGCACCCGACCTCATCCCCTCCATTCCAGTCAGCCTCTGATACCCTGCCCTCAAACAGCTCAATGACCTCCTCAAACAAATCGCCCAGGTTCGCAATGGCCTCCTCTTCCTCGTCGTCTTCTTCCCCATAAAAACCTCCGTCGTCATCGTCCTTATTCTTCTCTTCCCCGACCAGTCCACTCTCTGCCTCCGTCTCTGCCTCAATACTTCTCCGTACACGACTCGTCTCATTCCACCGCCCTAATCCCCCATGAATTTTGACTACGCGATGGATGGGGTGCGTGGGGTCTGTCAGGATGCGCACCGCATAGTCCCGTATCATCCGTCCTCCTTCCTCTCCATCGCTCCTGAGTGCCTCCCTCTTTCCCGCCCAGTCATAGGGGTCGGTCTCTACCGTCTCTCGTGCCTTCTTCCCCTTCTTGCTCTTCTTGGGTACATGATCCAGGATCCACTTGTGAATGTGCGGCGCCTTTTCTCCCCGGAGTCCATACTGTTCGCGGTCTTCCCACTCTATTCCCTTCTTGGGTGACCTCAAGCCACAGAGGGAGGAGCACCCGGATCCAGATCTTTTCCGTGCCTTGGGAGAGCGGGGCTTAGTATTCCGGTGCTTGGGGACGAGGAACAGATTCTTATGCCTCGTGGTGGGTGGTGGATAGACTGGCTTGTTAGTAACCTCATCAGCGAGTGCTCGTGATAGTGCCAAAAACTCTCGCGTGCTCACGACATCTTTCAGCGCAAAGGCAAGCCACATTCTATCCTTGGATTCCTCCTCCCCCTCTTCCCCTCCCTGGCCGTCTAAATAGCCTTCCAGCTCGTCGGGACCAAAGGCAGGGTCATCGTCCGAGTCCGACAGGGGAGGAGGAGGAGGGAGAGTAGGGGGCCGAGGGGGAAGGGGTGACAGTTGAAGGGGCTCCAGCTGCAATACCTGTCTCATCACTCCTCCTCCTCCATCGGCCTTGGCAACGGCGGTGGCAGCCGCGGGGGCCAACGACGCCTGGACCGAAGCGCTCTGTCGAAGGAGATCCGTCGGATTGGCACCCGCTGCCACTGCTCGCTCCGCCTCCGTTAGCCATTCCTGAATAAATCGCTCCCGCTCCGTTAGCCACGCCTGAATATCGATCGATTTTCGATCGATACAAGCTTAAAAATACAAACCTTGAGCAGCGGCCGCAGCTTGCACATGTTTTTGAACGACAGGTTGAGGGCTTCGAATCGCGAAATCGTCGTCTGCGAAAAGTCCGTCCCGTAGCGCCGCCCGAGAGCCTGGCCAACGTCGCCTTGCGTGAAGCCTACAATGTTCGAATAAAATAGCATCGCTTATTTTATGACGGCATTTCAGCGTGGGTAGAAAATGAATATATTACTAAGCAAAAATGTAAAAGTGATAATTAAGGAAAACATTTAAAAAAAGATCACGAACCAAACTTGATCCGCTGCTTCTTGAAGACCTGGGCGAACTGCTCGAGGTCGTCGAGGTCGATGCGCTCCTCCGTCGAGATGGCACGCGCTGCTGCCTTCAGGGCCTCCTGAAAAATATCGATTATTTATTACCAATTATCCCGCAATCAATCGATACACTTACCGTATTATTGTTAAAGAGCTTCCTCTTGAGGGTGAGCGTGCGTGTGGACTGCGTCCTCATGGCATCGGGTATGGCGGGGATGACTTTGATGGGAGCTGCGCCGGGACCGGGGGGCACTCCTCCTCCCCGTCCATTGCGGGCGGCCACGACAGCGGCAACGGCCGCCGCATTCAGCAGCATCCCGTGGTCCACGGGCGATGAGGGAGATGGGCCCTGTAATATAGGAATCAATCAATAGCTCTTGAAAGTAATCAATAAATCAATCGATAATCCGTACCTCGCCACTCGACGTTGGCGTGCCACTCGAGCTGGTGCGCTCGCCCTTGATGAGAGGCACGGAGGCACTTCCCGTCGCCGCCGATCGAACGGGCGTCGTGAACAGGGCATTGCCTCCTGTAATGAGACATTTATTTTAATGGCTAAACTCATCCAACGTTCAAAAACTTTATAAACTCGAAGCTATGAACAAAGTACCGCGCAATATTATCTTCCAGACTAAAAACAACCACGTTTACCGCTTGCACAAATTTGGATAGAGCCTAGGGGAAATGCTAGATCGAGACGGATCTATGATTGAACGTATGCAGAAAGCGATTCGACGTTTTTCTCCTACATTTCCCAATCTCTACGCACCTATAAATCGGACCGAAAGTATGAGCGTGGCAGCTAGTCAAATGCAGTCAGCTCAACTGCGGAAGAAGAAATGTTCGGAGCATGGCGTTAGGGGAGGAACTCGCACAGTTTGAGTACAAGCAGCTGGAACGCCCAATGAACTCCGTTTCTCCCATTGCATCCGGGCAACATTTGGGTCCAATCAGTCAGTGCCGTCTAGACATCAGTTTCAATGCTACTGCAAGCTTAGCGAAATGCGACCATGATCGTCCTCCTACTTCTACATTTATTTCTAGTTCATTCTTCTACTAATGCCGCCACTACTCGGATGAGCAATGTCACATTCAAGCCTCCAATAAGTCAGTTTTGTCAATCGAAAAATGGGACAAGTCGAATTCTTTCAGATGGCATAATGACGCTCGAGGACTGGGCGCACAAGCTCGAGCTGGATCTATTCAATGATGGATATTCAGTCAAACGGAGTCCATTTAGCTATCCTCGTCAGTGTGCTCGTGCAATGTAGTGCAAGCTTCATTGCAGCAACTGCAATAAATAAGCCACCGCCAGGGAAAGCCACTATGATTCTTGAATACGCCCGACTAGCCAATGTGGTAGGATACGATACAGTATTTATTTCTACAAAGATAATTCAAGGATGAACGCGCGCAGTTGCACAGGAATCTTGTCGGGCTGCGAATGGTAGGAAATGCTCCCATGAACTCAAAGATACTCGGACTGCAGTTCTGGCAAGACCCTCGGCTGCGGTGGAATCCTTCCGACTACGGGGGCGTCGAACATCTCTACATCAACTTTGAGCGCGTGTGGATGCCCGAAATCTACGCTTGCGAATGGTGAACCCTAGTAACTTCGAAATGACGACAATGAAAATTACAGCGTAGACTCGCAATTCGTCGCACACTCCTATGCGCAGTTTGTAAAACTGAATTCATCGGGCCACATGGAGTGGTTTCGTGAGCAATCCATCATCTACACTTGCGACTTTGATGTAAGTCAACGACGAATCCATAACATAAAGATGAGGAGCATCAGGCATATGCGTTCCCCTTCGACGTGCAGCACTGTTGGTACTGCTTCACTATCGGATTCTACCGCGACGATGAATTCATTTTGACTGCTGATATTATGCGCGAACCGGAACCATTCATCTACGTAAGAAAAGACGTGGTACGAAAGCAAGTCGAAACTTCTACAGAGCACAACCGACTGGGGGCTCGATGTATTGGGCGCGCGAAAGGAATCCTACGCGGACGGAAGCGAAAATGTACGTTTAAGCTCCGAGGTATGAGCATTTCAACGTTAGGACCCAAACGATCGTACGCACTCTAAACAAAGCAAATGAAAAATCCGGAAGCCTGCTAAGAGCGCAAAATCTTGAGTTCTACTTCAACATCCGGATGACGCGGCGACCGCAGTTCTGGGTAGCTCTAATAATCGTCCCTACGTTTCTTCTTGTCAACGTAATACTACTCGGCCTTTTCTTCGGAGGCATCGGCGACACCATCAACAACTCGGTGATATTTCCGAATATTGATTGGAAATATCAATATTCAGGTGAACCTCGGCCTGACTACCATGATGTCAATGACGGTCAGTGTGGGCATACTCAACGACGCTCTGGGCAAATCCGAAACACTTCCAGTTCTCGGTAGGTAGATCATCTATCAAAGAAGGGGAATTTCAAGGCTGGTTCGTCCTGCTCGAAATTGTCATTATTACGTGTGCCGTGTTCACCATCGTCATCGCCGAGTACACCCGGCGCAAGCTCAGGGATCGTTGGAAGAGGTAGCTTATTTCCTTTTAATATTAAAAAATAATTGCAGAACCCCGACTAAATACGTGCTACGTGCCGTAATCTTCGTCATTTTCCTCCTACTTCATATTTCCAATCTCATGTTCCTAATGTCGAACGCGTGGACGAACCACTGATCAGCCGTTGCCCTTGAACACAGACGCCCCCTACCTTCCACGTCATCCTCACTCCATTCTGTCCGAATGCCCCTCCTACGCTGCAGTAGCAACCAATCACACGAGGATGACACGCACTGCTATTTGGTCCTTTCCCGATTCGGGTGCTTCTTTCGTTGAAAAGGAAACGGATGGATGCAGTAGTCTCCGATACTCGTGACACACATGACAAATGTCATGAAAAGCATCGCCAACGTTAAATAGTCTTTCTGAAGCACAATCACTCCGTGCCCATTCGCCTCTGCGTTGTCTCGATAATTATTTTATGTAAAATAATTAGATAAAAATAATAATAAAACAATAAACATACCCGCAAACTGGGCCAGGAGGGGGTCGGACGCCGAGGCGTGGTTGCTGAGGGCTGCCTGCAGCGTTGCCGCGCCCATCGACGAAGACGACGACGACACTGTAAAAATTATATCATCAAGCGAAATATATAAATGTCATTCATTTCAGTAAAATCCCTCTAACTCGTATTGTAGAGTCCCTGTAGGATGATACCAAAGAAGTAGAGCCAATCGTTGAAGGCTTCCGAGGGTGAATCGGAGTGGGGCAAGAGAGCGGGAGGTGGAGGGAAGAGAGTAGGAAGGGGTGGTGGGGGCGGAGGGTTGCTTTCCGTAGAAGAGGACGGAGGAAGGGGTGCCGGGCGAGGAGATTCCATCAAGAGCTGGCTAATACCCGTGAGTCAGACAGCGACCGACAAATGGAGCCCGATTCCAGACAGGCCTAGTCATGAATTGCAGATTCGATATTATTATGCCAGACATTTGCATCAATCAATATGTCTACCTTACCATCGACTATTCCTTCAGCGACGAGCTCTTTGAAGGCGGCCTGCCCCATGAGAGGGGTTGTGGTGACAACTGATTCAGAGCAGGGCTTCGCGAGAAAGGGAGAGAGAGGAGTCCAATGGTAATGACCCGCGACGAAAGGGATACCACGCAAATGCAGTGGTTCATTCAGTAGCGAGCAATCCATCTCCAAATTCGACGACGACGAGCTATTGTGAGGCACCGCGTGGTCCAGGTTCACGAGGCCAAACCCACACTGCGAGGGAATACGGTACCGCGCCAAATTTAAATTCCAAAATAGCTACCGTACCCTGTCCAGCGAGTAGCTCCTGCATGGACGGCATGCCGATGATGCTGGAGAGGCGATGGAGGAGGTTCTCCGCATCCACGGAAGTCATCGAACTAGGGCTGCCGCCGCCGCCGTTGCAGGATCTGCAAAAAGTAATGATGATTGAGAGAGACCTAAAATAAGTTTCGGGATGAAAACAAATCGGAAGAATGAGCTTGTCGATCTAAAACCGGCACCGAAAAGCCAAAAATTTAATTTTACCAACAACATGTGTCTACTACGCTCATTTGCATGAAGATATTTTTTTACAATATAGGGGCACTTCTCTCGGTCCAAAACCATGCAATGTTCTGAGTAGTCAGACCAGTTTTTTTTATTTGATTGAGAAAAGACAGAGAAGAGAGGGTGTACTACTATCCAACATTCAGTGGCATGTGAAAAATGAGAGGAAGGGGGCTAGACATGGGGCCGAGGATTGCAGGCATAGAGAAAGCAGCCCCCCATCAATTCGAGGCTGCCTAGTCAAATGGAATATTCCATTTCGGCGGGAAGAAGAAATCCGAATGGATGAATAAGCTATCCGCTGCACTGATTGAACTGGCGGGACAAAAAGGGCATGGAATCCCTAACGACACAGGAGGAGATGGAGATGAGAGAGCAAATTCCGATTACCTCATCTGATTCCTCCGGCCGAACATCTCGTCCAGCCCGCTTGCCGCATCTTCATCCATCTGAAGAAAGTCCGATATCACAGTCATCCGAATTATACCAAAAAAATGCGGCATGAACAAAATCAGAAGCTGGAATTTTTTGGGTCCCAGTGCGATAATTTTAGAGTACGGTATATCTCTCACCTCCCGCTTGACTTCCTTGACGATGGCCGTGGCTGCCATGTCTTCGGAGGTGGCGGCGGAGGCGGAGGCGTCGGGGAGACCGCCACCGGTGAAGAATGGCTGATCCTACGATGAGATATGATTAACGATCTATGCAAATTCATGCTAAAATATTCCGATCCTAATTATCGATTCATGTAAATTTGATGTGAATGCGGGAATGCACTAAGGCTCAGTGGAATCGGGTGGTCGAGGGAGAGCAAAAAGTTCGCGACGGCGAATGCTCACTCGACCGGCCACCGATTCGCGGCATTGTTAAGGCGGTGTTAGTAGTAGCCGAAAATTGGGGGGAAGGGTCACCATTGACGTGGCGGGGG
>JACMIG010000645.1:13648-28180 GCA_014805385.1 Levipalatum texanum
CCCCCCCCCCCCGCGCCCCCCGCCCCCCCCCCCCCCCCCCCCCCCCCCCCCCCCCCCCCGGGGTTGGGCGCTATCGAGGAGGAGGGAGGAGGGTGCGTAAAGGAATAGCTGCAGGTCGCATTTGCGCCCCCCTTCTCTGCCCCTCTGCGTCTCGCGCGTCCCCTAGGGCTCTATCCTCCTCCTGTAACAAACCGAGGAGGGGGGAAGCGAAGAGGGGGGCGACATTATGCAAGGGCGCATATCGATTCTGCGCCTTTTTTCCCGCCCCCCGCTCCGTGTCCCCCTCCCCTCCTTCAACAGCAGCTATTTGCTCCATCTCCATCCACTTTGCATTGCGAGAGGGGCACCCTCATAGAGATAGGCGAATAGCTAGAGAGCAGAGAGCGAGTCGGTGATTATTCCATAACGGATTATATCGTCCCACTTCGTGGTAGCAAGCAGATTCGAATATTTTTCTTCGAAACTCACTAGGAGTTAATCACGAACTGTCCCGTAGTTGATACATTTGCAAGGAGAGGGCGTAATAGGATTGCAGAGAAGGACGGAGTACTGGATAGTGGGCGCACCCCAGTCTGCTCTCGAACCAGGGTGGTCGCTTGCAAGAAGTGACGCCAGAGATTCAGACAATGTTGGAAATGCCAACATATTTATGCTAATTAATAAAATTTATAAAATCAATTAATTAGGAAAAAAAGAAAATACCATTTCATCATCGATGATCCTCTTGCGCGGCTGCGCCTTGCGCTTGCCCGATCCGCGCAGCGGACTTGATGTTGTAGAAGTCGACGGGGTGGGCGGCAAGGCCTGGAATCCAAAGACATATTTTGGCCTACAAAAAAGCTACTGCTCATGGAAGGAATTCTAGCCCTTTTCATGATAAAAAAAATTCGAACATTATTCTGTACAGTACTTTGTAGTCCCGTTCCCTATATTTTACCTCGGCCACCCTTCCATGGGACTGCATGAAATCCATCGTGCGTGTGCCACCTTTACTGCCTTCTGCGCATAGCCTGAAAATCCAGAGGATACCGTAACCTCACGGACGCAAACAATCGCGACGAGACCACAGAATACGGAGGGAAGCCTTGATTCCTCCGGGGGCACGAATAAAGGGGAGGGGGGGGAGGACATTAGCGTGTGTCTAGTGGGGCGGCTACTGGCCGGGGGGGGGCAGTCGGATTGGTGAAAATGAGCAGAAAAGAGGGGGGACGAGGGGGACCCCGGCATCGTGTGGTGGTGGAATGGCAGAGGGGAAGAGGAGGAAGAAGCATGGAGAGCGGGTAGAATGAGAGGAATCGGTGGTCCCCCCCCCCAACCACCCCCTCCAACCACACCAACGCAATTGCCTATGCAAACTGACCTCCCCCCTCTTCGAGCCACCAGAACCCACCACCAATTCGACTCGGCGTCCTCTTGCATTCCCGCATTTTCTCCCCCCGAGAGAAATCCGAAGCCATTTGAGACCGGGGGGATCGGAGGGTACGCCATTTTCGGAGGGAAATAGACAAATCTCGGCGGGGAAATAACTTGATCCTACTTTATGCATAAACAATTTCTGCAACTAAACTGATCCTATTGTCGCGCGTATCACATTAGTTTTGAATAAATTTCAGAACTATCTGACGAGAATCAAGGTTGAGAAGGAATTTACCCCCCAAATAAAGTAATCCTATTATTCCCTTGCGCAAATTTATTCCCCGACCACTTTTCTTGTTGCGTAAGGCCAGGGGTCATTTCCCGTGTGTATCCACATCGTTTTCTCTCTTCCGAATGCAACCAGTTCAATTCGCGATGGCCGAACGAACAGTGAAAGGGGCGGCGAGGTGCGCGCGCGATTCAAGGCTGTATGCTAATTTGTCTTCCTCCTCCTACCATCGGCTGCCTCTTCTTGCCGCATTACCCATTCTACCCCCGGCTAGTCGCTCTCTCTCTCACTCTATCACTTCCCTCGCGAATATTTTCATTTGGCCTTGACAGAGGTTCTAAAATGTCAGGACAAAAGGGGGGGGGGGAGCGAGAACAAACAAGATAACATCGGAAGCCGATTGAAACGATGAGGGGGGTTCGAAGTTAGAATACCCCCTAACCGAGGAGCAGAAGAATAGAGTGGTAGAAGGAAAAGGCCCACACTTGCAGGACCCAACTAAAGACGCTCATTCGGTGCGCGCTTGTCACAGCCTTTTGCATATTTGAGACGTAGGAGGAGAGAGGCTTCTGGAATGGGGTGGGGACCGGCATGTAAAGGCATTTGTGTATGCACTCATGAATGCTGCCGCGCTCACGCTAGACGGGACCGATTGTGAATAGCGAGGTCTACCCGCCGGGGGTAGTTACATTTGCATCGCGGCATCAACAGAAGCAAAAAAAGCGGGGGGAATAGGTTTGGAGGCTAATGATTGGGAGTGAAAGGGAGGGAGAGGGACGGAGAAAAGGGGAGGGCTGGGCCTGGGCAGCACACCGGAATAAACATTTGCATTGCATGTTGTAATGCGGGCCACCGCTCCCCGCTTAGAAAATGCGACAATCGCAAGAGGCAGCCAAATTTTGTGCGACCCTGTGAGCAGGGCGAGGGAGTGGGGGATGAGCGAGACGCCGACAGCCTCCGACTCCTTTTCTTCCTCTCTATGAATATTAGACACTGCGGAGGGGAGGCAATCATAGGGCGCGGGTGCCTGCCTGGCCACATTACCCCTGTCGTTTTACATATTCCATGGGGGGTGCCCCTGACTTGCGAGGAGGGCTCTGACTCCGATATGTCTCCTCCCGGTGGTGGATCATTTGACGGGGGAGAAGTCAGAATATTCCGCGAGAGATGCGATGCGATCGGAGTGGAAGGGATTAGAAAGAGAGTCGAAGATTGATTGATCACTCGAAAAGTCGACTGCTGGGGCTGCTGCTATTGCTCCTTCGTTTACATACGGAGAAGGGGGGGAGGCAGTCGGAAACGAGGAGGCGAGCCTTCCGACCACCACTTCTCCCGCGAAATTAGAGAACTAAATGAACAACGAGCATCATTATTGTGTAGCAAAAGTCGTCGTACGGTAGTCACAGTAACTTTCAAAGGACGACGTTTACCACACAAAGTCTAGATGATTAGGCAAGGTTGACTACGAAATGTCGGCGGGAGTCTTAGGAACATGTGGCTCTCCTCTCCCCTCTTCCCCCTCTCATCAACAGGCCAACCCAAGCAGTTGTTATCTCGTCTCTTCTCCTCGACTAAATTATGCGCCGCGGGAGAAAGGCAGCGAGGGGAGGCGAGTCGGGGAGAGCAGAGGAGGCGGAAAAAATCACAGCGGATCAGTGATGTCTACTAGAAAACACGAAGTTCAGCCGTGATTAAAACATGATAACAAAATTCACCATCCGAATCTTCGAGAAAGCGGGAAGTTCAGCCGTGATTAAAACATGGTAATAAAATATACCACCTGACTTGGCACCCGCTTCGCGAGAGGGGGGTTCTATCGTTGGGTGGTGGAGGTGGTCCAACGACTGTGTAAATGGACAAAAGAGCGACGACGGAGTGGGAGCCAAGCTGTATTTGCATACGGAATCAGCATGAAAAGAACTCTCGCCACCCCCCACCGTTTCGTTCGGGGGGTGCCAACGGTTGTGCGACTAGCACACACACACAGAAAAATTGACTCCTAATCAATCGACTCTCCTGAAATTTGCATCCCCCTGATAACTGATATAGGAATAATCGCAATCCCTAACAGGTCTCAATGTGAATAAATGTGGTTGGAGAGACGGGCAGGTTTCTTCGCTTATAAAGAACTTAATCGGAGCAACATTATGACAAGGCCAAGAAAGCAGAGAGTCGGAGACGAGCGCGGCGTAAATTGGAGGAGCCGGGGCGATAGATCTAATGAGGAGGAGAGAAGAAGATTGCTTAGGTGACATTGGTGCTCAATCGGGGGATGGAATGAAACGAGCATGCAAATGGCTGCATTTCCAATCAGAGATTGATTGATAGGAGATAGAGAAGGTGACGAAGAGATTGAGGGCGGGGGAAACTTCGCCATCGAAAATGAAATACGGACTATTTACAGCTAACAGTAGACCGGAAGGAATAAGAAAATAAGGTGCAAGGAATGACAATAACGAGTAGATGGAGCATCTACCGTATTCGTCCCCGATCATCCTCAACGAGAACACGGGGCAGTGGGCGCCAAAGCGGATAGAGGCCATCGACTGTTACAATGATGAAAAATAATGCAGCGGGGGTGGGGGGCGAGCGATAATGTGGCATGATCCCGCCCGTATTTCCATATTCCTGTGCGCTTGCCGATTATCAAAACCGGAATGGAGCGGGGAGAGGGAGAGGAGAAATAGCGGTGAGCGTGCGGGAGAGGCGCGGCAGCCAGACGGCAGAGGGAAAGAATGCACGCCCGCCACGCCACCACCTAAATTTGCTGCCATTGCATAAGCGAGCAAAAACAATGTGTTGATGGCACCCGGGCAATTCATGCTATCCCCATGAACATGACACCATAAAGACATCTACGATGAGAGGAAAACAAGCTCCGCGACAGTGATACGTAAGCAGAAATATGCAAATTTTAGGCTCGACAACTCGATTAATGAAAAATCAATGTTGCCAACGCGTACGAAACACCACAAAACGTGCGCAAGATATACACATTGACCAAAGTCCGTTTGCCGCCATATCGGAACGCAAAAATGACTTTTCCCCGGCTACGATTTCACGGACGTCGCTTCCCCAAATTTTTTTTCGAATTTTCTTTTTTCTTTTCCTTTTTGTGATTGTTTGCAAGCATTTCAAGCAGTATTTTCATTTCCAATGTGTACTTTTTAGGAGTCAGCATGGGAGAGAACATCATCCACGCCTGTCAGTTCGAATTCCTTGCTTCTTTCATTTTCGTCAGCTTGCGCAATTAACGGGCCATTTTCAGTCCGTGGCAATACTGGCTTCGGCATTCGACGGGGAATTAAGCCTAGCGAGGATATCTTCGTAGACAAGGAGTGCGTGTTCACATTGGATTCATTTTAATTACATTTACAAGCAGCGGAATAAATCATGCACCAGGAATAACAATTGATCTTGCAGAAATCCGAAAGTCAACCCATGCCGAGTCTTCGACTGGAGCAACTCGGGAAGATACTTCGCTTACTGCGACACCGTCAAGTCCGTTTTTTCATCGGGATATTTAAAACCTTGCCGCTCAGGATTTCGTGTAATATTTATTGCGTACAAGTCCAAAATAAAATAGGAAATGCGTCTTGAATATAAATTTAAATAAGATAAGTCAATATTAATATTGTTTTCAGGACATGCGTGATCGAGGCAACGACGGGGCGCACCATCCTTGATGTGCAGCTGAAGCGTACCGCTGACGTCATGTTCTCGCCCAAGGACTCCATGTTCCTGACGTGGGAGCCGTACGCGACGTACGGAGGTGCAGCGAATCAGGTATGAAATATTAGTGAGAAAGATCAATAAACTTGATTGTCATCATTTTACCCAATCGCATTTTAGGACGGAGAGAAGCGCAAGCCCGATCCCAACCTGCGGGTGTGGAATCTAACTACAGGCGAGAACATAGCCTCCCTCATCGCCCAGAAACAAGTAAATTATTTACCTGTCCTGAATTTCGTTTCGTATCGATTTTTTGAACGTCATGCTAGTTCTACGAAAAAAGATGACAATTGATTCAGTCCTCCTGGCGGCCGCAGTTTTCCGAGGATGAATCCGTGTGCGCGCGTTTGATTGGCTCCGAGCTTCTCATCCACAAGAACAACCTCTTCGGTTCGTCCAGAATAATCAATAAAAAATTCATAATAATAATTAAATTATATATTCCAGAGAAGTACGACAGCAAGATCTCCATCCCGAAGATGGAGGGCTTTTCGCTTTCTCCCGGGCAGAACCTCCATGTTGCTTGCTACATCGGAGCCAACGGGGTACGGCTGAATAGTTTTCTATTTATATATAAATATATTTATCTATTTTTAAATATAATAAAATTTTAACGAAAAATATATTATAAATTAATCATTCAGGGCCAGCCGGCATACGTCCGCGTGTACCGCCTCGACTCCAACCAGGTCATTTGTAACAAGACCTTCTTCAAGTCCGATTCAGCCAAGCTCAGCTGGAACAACAAGGGTACGATGAGAGAAACGCGTCAAAGAATCTTGACGCCTAATTTGTGTGAATAAATGCTGACGCCTTCTCTTCCAGGAACGGCTCTACTCATCCTATCTGTTGTGGATGTCGATTCCACGAACAAGTCCTACTACGGAGAGCAGAGCATTCACCTCGTCAACGTTGTCAGCAGTAAGTCATTACTGCAGTTAGTGAAATTCAAAGTCCATATTTTCCCGCTTAAATTACCACGAGTGCTTTTCAGCGGATGCGTGCCAGGTTCCCGTCGGCAAGTCCGGCCCGATCTACCAGGCCAAGTGGAACCCGAATGGTCGTCAGTTCGCAGTCTGCTACGGATACATGCCATCCAAGGTTTTCACTAGTCCTTTTTTTATTTATTTGACGTCTGTGTCTCTTGCATACCAACGCTCTTTCTCTCTCTCCCTTATAGGGAGTGTATATTTGAAAAAATAAAGAGTCTTTTCTAAAGGTCACTCTGTACAATCTGCGCGCCGAGCCGGTCTTCGACCTCGTCGAGGGACCGCGTAACGAGATTCACTACAACGCTTTCGGTAGGAGTCTTGACAATTTGGCAAAATCGTTATTGATCGATTTCCAGGCTCGGTTCTGCTCGTGTGCGGATTCGGCAATCTCGCTACGGGCAAGATGGAGTTCTGGGACGTGGAGAAGAAGAAGCTGATCATTGAGGTGTGAACACTGCTACTGCGCCAACGTAGTCTTGGCTCACATAGCGTCATTTAAAAACTAGGATTGCTGACGCACATGACATGGCCTTTGCAGATCGCCGTTCCCAACACGACGTTCCTCCAGTGGGCACCGGACGGCCAGCACTTTGTGACGGCAACGACGACACCCCGACTCCGAATCGACAACTGCTACAGGTGTGGAGATGTTGTGAATCTGTTTCACGCATTCAGTAGTGCAAATAATGTTCTGATGTCTGATTATTTTTGACAATTTCTTCAGCAAATGTGTTTCACTCGTTGATGTAATGCCCTTGTATTATTTGTTTGGCAGAAATGTATTTTTAGAAAATACGTTTCACTCATTTGGTATATTTCCGAGAATCTTCTCTTGTCGATTCTTTCTTATCCTTCTAAGCTTATCCTATCGTTCCACACAATGATCAAATGATGCGATATTACAGACTCTGGAACTACCAGGGCAAGATGCTGGCAGAGATTCCGTACGCTTCGCCCCAGGAAGAGCTCTGGCAGGTATGATGCAGTCTATAGAATATATTCGATTTTGTATTTCAGTGGAATTAAAACTATTCGTTCCAGGTGTCATTCCGCCCGCTCCCCGGAGTCTACAACCCCTTCCCCGTCCCCGAGCTGACCAAGGATCAGAAGGTTTTTATTTAATTTTTGCTTAAATTTATTTATAAATAAATTAATTAAAATTAAATATTGCTTAAAAATCGAGGAATCTGTCATGTAAATAATATTTCTAGGCTGCCGCCGGTCTCCACCTCAAGGCTGTCGGTGAAGAGAACGGAGTTCCCGTGGGAGCCGTCAAGAAGGCCACCGCCTACGTTCCGCCCCACCTCCGTGGACAAGGTACGGTAGCGTGTCATTTTGCGATTCGTGAGATTAGATACCAATTTGCGATCAGCTTATGATATTCTGTTTTTAGCTGGCGCTGCTGGTGGCGACAAGGGAGCTCTCGCGACGGCTGCCGCGCCCGCGAAGCCTGCTCTCTCGGAGAAGGACAAGAAGATCAAGAACGTCGAGAAGAAGGTAGGTCTATCTTATCTTATTGATTGAAAGTGAAATATCGATTGATTTAGCTTTTGATGTGAATATGGAGGAAAAATGTCTTTTCTGGGATCGATGGCGGATTATCGATTGATCCTAATGATATGGCGTTTTCCAGGTCCAAGACATCGAGGCACTGAAGAAGCGTGTTGCTGCCGGCGAGGTTCTCGAGATCAACCAGCTGGAGAAGATCAAGAAGGAGGGCGAACTACTCGCGCAGCTGGAGGAGCTCCGTCTCTCATAGATTCTCTCACTCTACGCTATCCCTTCCCTATAAGTTTCAGGTATGATGATGTTTCCATTGAATATAAATGCCTGCGTTATTATTTGTATTACGCCATTCATGCAACTTTTAGATTTCCAGGTTTCAAAATCCCGAATGTTGAGAGTATAATACGGTGAACGAAGTTGTTATAGACGAAATTATAATTTTATTCCGGAAATATGCCGACCATTGTTGCACACTATTTGTTGAATTGTTGCGAGGCGCTGCGGATCTGAGCGTTATTAGAATAAAGCAATTCGTCCCTGTGATCTATGGGTACCTGACGACTTGTTTATGGTCTGGGAAGGATGTTACGCAGACGGAAGCAGTGAAGGAGACAACGGAAGGCCCCATGATTCATTCCCGCACTTGACCAAATTGTGGATGGTGAACTTTACGGGTCGATGGCTCATTTTCCGAGAAGTCTGCACTATGACGTCATCATCCCAGCACAGAAAGATAACATTGATGAAAATATTGAATGATGTATCGGTCTCATTTTGAATTTATGAGGTGCTCATAAAATTGGAAGCTGTCTAAAAAAACGTGTAGGATAACTAGATTTGGAAGTCAGCACCAGTGGAATGAACACCGAGTTCGAGAAAACTACAGCAATCCAAGCGAGCTTCGCTGCTCTGATGCAGCGGAACAAGGCGAAGCTGGAGCGCATGGTTGGTTACGGTGTTTAACGCATTACGGTGTTTAGCTCATTACTGTATTTAGCCCATGACTACTTAATTGTATTTAGCGCAGAGGAGGGAACGATAAGTATTCTAGAAGCAGTCGCCTCTGCACTCGGCAGCGCGCCTCTTCGCTATCTGTCAGAAACGTCGAGCTCAACCAGAGAATTCCCTGGATACTAGCGGAGTCCTCGAGGTTCTCTTTCTTTAAAGAAGGGGTAGGAGGAACTTTTCTGATTACGGTCATTATGGAAATCCAGACCAGACTCGGGCCAAAGTGCAACCAGACTCAGGCCAAAAGTGCATTTGGCCACAATGGCCACAATGCAAATCGGTTTCCTCCTACACCTTCTTTAAAGAAGGAGTATGTAGGAGCTACTTTTTGGCACCATGCCAACCACAATGGGAATGCATTTTCCAATACGTCTGTGGCTACAAAGTTGCTCGCACTTCTTCCGTAACCAGCCATTTTTATTTATAATGTTTTATTTTATTTTTTTGTGTGATTATAATCACTATGTACTTGACAGAAACCGGAGCAGTTCATGGCCAAGCGCACCGCGTGGACTTCTCGTTTCAATGGATTCAAGCGCCCTGAATTTTGAAACGGAAAAATGCAAATAAATATTTGTATCGATTTTATCGTTTCGGTTCTAAAATCAAGGGTCCCGTGGCGTGGTGGACTCGTAGGAAGGCAACGAAGAAATGTTGAGCGGGCGCAGGACCTGAAGGGAGTGTATTTTAGATAGGACGACATTTCCCAAGTGCTGTCGACAATCGTCGCACTCACCTGCACCGATTCGGTGGCTTGCTTCTGCGTGGGATTCTCTTGAGGCGGTTCGGGGGGAAGTGGCGCCTGGAAGAACAGGTTGTGTGAGTGTACAGAAAGCGACATGTCCTAAGTCGAACTGGTAAACGTCGCCTTGTCCTCGAGCACTCGCACACCACAATCTAACCTCGGTGGCAGGGTGTCCGATGGCTTCGGCGTACGGAGGCGGCTCGGGGGCACACTCCACCGCGTACGGATTGTTCATGACCTACAGTATCGTTGTGTGCGTGCGACGTTTACCACTCTGCCAGTGGGAAACGTCGTCCTCACTCCTACAGTATCGTTGTGTGTGCGACGTTTACCACTCTGCTAATAGGAATCATCGTCTTCGCTCCTACAGTATCGTTGTGCGTGCGACGTTTACCACTCTTCCAGTGTGAAACGTCGTCCTCACCTGGTACTCCGGGCTGCTCAGGATGGGAGTGGGCGGTATCGGAGCGGCGGCGCGTCCATTATACACGATAACTGATGCCGGAGGTCGTCTCCATTTTCGTAGCCCCTTGATCTGAGCACGAATCGAAGGGAACAGCAAGGCGAGCGCCATGAATACTAAAGGATTTATGATCGTAAACTGACCCAGGAATACTGTATCGGAATTTCAAACTGCAAGCAGATCGCAGACTGACCCGGAAATACAGTGGTACTCGAATCAAGGACGAATCGATAATCGTCCGGGCCGAAGCGCTGCGTGTTCTCGACGAGTTCGTACAGCATGTGGACACCGAAGACTACAAAGTAGATCTACTGTATTTAGCGTCCAGGATAAACAGCGGAAGTACCGTACCCGTTCCTAGCAGAGGAGGCAGGCACATGAGCCCAGCAAAGATGAGGCACAGACGAAAGCGCGCGAGATACTGCGTTTCCAGCTTGCGATACTTCATGATGAAGCGGGATGTGGCCTGGGATACGGTAGGTTTGGAGCTTCCGAACTTGTAGACTCACCCAAACCATCGGCCCCATTGATGTTATCATCATTGCGATGCTGAGCGCTGCGACGACCTGAAGGGGCAAAATCCACGAAGCAGAGAGGAATCGAACCAGCGACGAAAATGTCTTGGGCCGCAGCTCAACCCACTAACGAAGAAAGCTGTTTAGCTAAAACGAACGAAACAGCCTTCTACAGTTTTTCAAGCTGATTCGACTGGTATATGTAGGTCACGTCCGGATTAGTCGGGGTATATAAACAAAGTTCCCCTGTAAACCCACTCACCACACTCGGCTGGTTCGAATCGAAGCAGACAGCCACACCGGCGAGGATGCTGATGCCGACGGAGGCGGCGAAGAAATATCTTGAATTTCATTTTTATTACGCTCCGAAGTTACTGCGCATACCGGACAGCCGTATTCTGGAAGCCCGTGGAGCGGCGTACGACCCGTTGAAATGCGCAGGTAATGAAACAGGTGTTTCCTGAAGGAAAGAGATCCAAAACTGCACAACTCAAAAGGGTAATTTTCCCTTTCACGAACAACAAAATTCCACCACCTGTATCTCACAATCATTCACGAAGAGTAAAGGTGCGCCCCTATCAGGATAATGGGCTCGGACCAACACTCCTGAGGGTGGATCCTGGACCACAACTGTTTCTCCTGTGGTGATAGATGTCAAAAGTCTGTGACAGAGTTGAAACAAACATGAAACAAACTCGGCTACTTTAACGGGGGCAGGGAAACCAAACCTATAATTGAATACGAGTGCAAGGCGATGATGTAGAAGTTGGGAATGTGTACATTGCGAATACCCCTGGGAAACGAGGGCGTTGTCACATATAAGGCACGCTCAATTAAAAAGTCTGGTGTAGTAAACTTCCCCTGCCTGTAAAATGCACTCTTGCGTGCATGGAGTGCGCTTTACAGGCAGGCGAGATTTAGTACACCAGACTTTTTAGTTGAGCGCGCCTTATATAAACAACTGGGGAAGGCTCTCACGTTCGTTTGATCGAAGACTGCTGTTCGTAGAAGAGGTCGACGGACTCGCCGACGATGCGGAAGACGCTCTGGAAGGAGGAGGAGAGATTTTTTATCCTAACTAATAGTAAGGTAGTTTTATTTTCAACGTGTTTCAAATGAACTGGATACCACGCTCTCTATGAACATAGAACAATTCACCAGGAAAAGAGAGAGAACTCGGGAAAATGTTCATCAGACCTTGTAACAAGAAGCAAATGAACACTGGAATAGACTTGTAAGATACTGGATGCAACATTTCTGATAGAGAGACAAGACCTTGACGTACCTGAATGACGACGAGGAAGCACACCGCGAGGACGTGGCAGTCGATGTGGGCCTCCGGTCGGCACGGGTTACGGTAGATGGCACTGCGGAGGAATGCTTTAACCTGCCCCAAAATCTATTTTCCACCTTCTATATTCCATAATCAACCACCAAAAGTAATTGATGTCCAAGGTCCGTGACAGTGTCAAAACACAAAAAAACAAACTCGGAGCGTAAAGTGGCACAAGTCCGAAAAAAGACCCCCACTCACATCCCGAGTCCCAGTGCCACGAGGACGACGGCGAGCTTGAAGCAGAGCTCCGCAATGTCCCAAGCCGCCATGGATTAGAGGGCTTCCTTGCGGATAAACGGTCAGGGAACGCCGTCCATGGATGAAGGGGCTAGAGGGAGCGGACTGGTCTTCTCGCTTTCGCTCGAGTTTCCCCAGCAACGCTGTCAACTTGCCCTTATCGAAAGTGGGACTCTCTAGAGCCTCTGACTCTCCCTCTGGAAAGGAACTCTAGGCGACGAGAGATAAAAAGAGAGGGGTAGATGCCAGAAGCTTCGACGGTTATCTTGAGGCTACCCCGCACTTATTCACCTGTCAGGGCTACAATCTGTGTGTGCGAGGTCTGTTACCGAGAATGAAGGACTGGCCAACGGCCTTAGAGCAACTAATGGTTATCACGTGTTCAGCACAAAATGCCAGTTTGTGTGCAAGAAATGAGAAACCGAAAAACCGAAGAGAAAAAGCAATTGATCCCACTCCAGCGTGAAGGATTCTCCGTTTAGTGAGATTTAAAATTCATCTCGAAAAGGGGAAGACAAAGAAATCTTCGCGTTAGATCGCATTCAACAGAAATATGCATGAGTGAAACATTGTTAGAAGGATCTTATGACTTATGAAGTTTCCAACGAACTTGGAGAACGCTCAACTATTATCGTCACGTGTTGTGTGCATGAAGTGAGTTAATGTGCAAGGAAAGAGCATATAAAATACATAGATCACCCACCTGCGTTAATGAATCTTATTTTGGTGATTATAACCTCGAGGAAGTGAAGAAGAATGTAATCGTCGGATCAGATAGCACACAACGGAAATATGCATGAGTGAAACATACTTATACATAGATCGATCTTATGAATTATGCGAAGCTTTAAAAAAAGCACAATGAACTAGTTAAAATTGTAAATCTTAAGCAATGCAGAATCTGATACACACTGGAATCACGAGAGAAGAGTAGTTACTGTTCTACTTTTAGTATTCCAACCTGATGTCCAACTTCAATCGCTGATATGTTTCACTAAGATGTGTGTATGAAGCTGATAGAAACCTGAATAATTCCGCGTTCTTTCGCGCTGCTTTATACATCATTCAATGCGTTTCTATTACAGCTGACAAGGACGAGGCGTGTTCCACCACAGACGCCCCCGTTCTTCGCTACTCATGACGAGTGCCTGCAAAAAACACAACATTTTTCGAACGGCCACCTATCACCCAAATGAAGTTGTGGGCAGATTTCAATAAAGTCAACGCTTACGTCATCAGCAGCAGGTCGGCAATCGCCGTGCGTTCCAGCGAGCTGTGGGCGCTGAAGAACTGCAACAGTATGATTCATGGAAGTAAACAAAAACTCGCACCATGGAAATAATTGATGACATAAGAGTGCTAAAGCAATTTAACCCAAAATCAGAGCGCACTATGAAAGCTCGTTGCGGCTTTCGCGTGATGTTGCGGCACATGAGAATCAAGAACCACCAGCGAAATTGAGTGAAACCAATGGACCCTCATTCACTCTAGAGAAGGAAAAGCAGAAGGTAGTCAATCTGACGTGCTCATGTCCGTAAATTCGAAGCGAGCTCAAAGCGCGTCAACAGTTGTCTTTTTCACGGATCCCAATACATACTTCAGATGAAACGTATCTCACAATCCAATAAAGTGCTCACCAATTCTCTCGTCCGACATGCGATGGTGAGAATTGAAGCAAAAATCATTTTCATCCCTAAAAGGAGAAGCCACACGAAGGGCAGAGTTTATTCCAGGATGCCAAGCAGTAAATATTTGCATGCAGTGTGACCAGACTTCTGCTATGGTCAAAACCAGCTGGACAAGTATTCTTGTGAAAAATAATTGAAGACAAATTTCTGTTTTCCCTTATATTTGATCGTTCGTTGTTTTGGGGAAGCAGCGGAATCTTTTCAGTGAAATTCTTGATAGTTATGCTCCCGTTCTCGAACAGCTTCCGTAAGCATCCAAATGGGCCTCCGATTTGCTTCTGTCCTTTTCACACATATCCAAAAGGATTCTGATTGGTGGAGGTGAAATGTTCAAAAGTCCAGATGTCTTTTCTTCGACAATCAGCACATTACAGCACATTTTCGCATGCAGCGACAACTTTTGAGGCTGCTGGTTTGCATGGGAGCCTTTCTTTGAAAGCGGCCTCTTTTCACGAGGTTTCGGAAGTTGTTCTCTCTATTCGCCCAGCGTTCGGGAGCCTCAAAAGGGCTTCCGGTAATCGTTGCCGAGTAATTGTTGGGGGAAGGCGGCGGGAGGGAAATTTGCTTCCTGCAATAAAGGCGATTCGAGCTGTCCGGGTTCGGCTAGGGAGCATGGGAAGGGGCGAGGTGGAGATGGAGGAAACTCTCACACTCCCCCCCCCCCT
>JACMIG010000646.1:0-19675 GCA_014805385.1 Levipalatum texanum
GCAAGAAAAAAATTTTCCCCACTTTTTTGAGGTAAGGGGGGACCTCATGAAGATTTTTAAATCCATGAACCGGGTATCATGGTCCTAAAATCGACTTTTTGAAAGTTATCGGAAATTACGAAATAATGAACGTAAAATGAGTAAAAACAACGAAAAACCACAAAGTTTTTGGCTGGCTTCGCTCCTGTACTGTACAAGCTGCGAATTCGTATTCGTCTCTCATCGATACTTTCTTCGAATGTGTTCCATGAAGGCACATAAGTCATCTTTATCCTACACGGAAAACTGAAACATGTAAAAAACATCCTGGGCAACAGTAAACATCAACAACAAAATATCATAACAATTCTTCTCCTACCCTCCTACCACCTCTCGTCTCCACCTCCTCTTCCCCCTCCCCTCTTGGCTCCTCCTCTGAAAGAGTGGGATGCTCCTCGTGCCCTCGTGTGTCCTCCAGCATAGTTTCCTCTGTTCTTCTTTGCTCCCCTCCATCCTCGCCCTCGTCCTCCTCCCCTCTCCGAATCGCGTCCCGGTGCGTAAGCACGCGCATTAGCCGCGGATTGCGACTGCTCTGGAATAGGCAACGATTCCAGTCTGAGATCCGGAGCAAAAATCATTTTGTAAAATAAATCTCACCAAACATGGCACGAGCATCGTACGCTCCGTAGTCAACGGCGGCCTCCTCTCCTTCTTCTTCCTTGATTTCTCCCTCCTCGCCTTCGTCCTCCTTCTCCTCTTTCTTAACCTGGAAGAAAGAAGAGATCTGGTTTGAAAAAATGGGAAGAAAAAAATCGAATAAGCTGAAAAAAATTGAAAAAAAAATGAAAATATCCCACGAACCTCCGCCTTCGTCTTCTTAGCTGGTGGCGTTCCCTTGGTGGGGTGGACGACTGCCCCTTCATCTTCGCCTCTCCTCCGGGCGTCACTCCATCCTCTTCCCTCCTTTGCCTTTCCTCCCTGGGGCGTGTCCGTGGCAATGTCGGCATCGGCTCGGCGCTGGAAAGAGCCAGTCGGTTATCTTCGTGCTCCATTGACTCTCACTCAAGGTCTGATTACAGTACTGGCTTACCTTCTTCTGCAGCATCTTCAGCTTCTTCTTCGTCAGAATCTCCTCCTCTCTCCACTCCTTCGGCGGCTGCAGAGGGAGCAGATCGATAAATTCCCATTTCACGAAAAATCGAAATCTTCCTATTTTCCGAGTATGGACGCAACAATTCCGAAGGCATCTGTCTCGCAAACATCTTTTTTTCAGTCTAACGCATTTCGATGGGGATCGGTTGCATCCACAGTATAATCAGACAGCGAAATTAGAATGGTCGGTGTTCCTCTACTGCATCCATCTCCCTTGACCCTTGTACTCACCTCGTTGCCCTCCTACCCTCCCCCCGTACCTTCCTTTTCCTTCCCTCCGATCCGAGAACGTCCGTGCCCTCCGGGACATCCGAATCGCCCGAGTCCTGGAAAGGGGATTCGATCAATTTACGATCCTTCCCCATATACCGTACCTCTCCGTCTCCGCCTTTCTCTTTCCTTCCACTGATGTCGATGTCATCCTCGTCGGGCTCCTTCAAGAAGTTTTATTCAAATTTTATTTATTTTGAATAACCTGTACTCACTACAGAGTTTACCTCGTCAAAAATCCTGAATAGTCATAAACTCTAACCGACTTATGTCATGGGTAATCCGGAAATTCTCACCGTCTTGAATACGGGAGCGCGATTGCAGGTGGCATCGTGGTGCGAGTACAGCTTGTTGCCGTCCTTGTCGACGTAGCCCTTCTCCGCTCGCAGCGCTGCCTCCGCTGCTCGCTGCTTCTCCTGGAATATAGATATGAACTGACCAAGGCATCATGTGACTCAGATACCGTAGTCTTGAAATTTTGAAAGAATAAAAGCGCGGGTAAAGCCCCGTACCCTCTTCTCCTCGGCAGCCTTGGAAGCAATCTGCCACCTCTCAAACGGCGTCGCCCAGTCATCCAGAGCCGCCGAAATCGAGTGCAGCACCGCGAGCGCCGACGCTGATGCCTGGAATTTCAAGCATATTATTTGTCAATATTTATTTCAAATATTTTTTTCATCCATGACCATGACCAACAAAAATTACAATACCAATAACCTTAGTTTCCTTGGTGCTCGTCATTCCTTCGGTATCCGCCAACTTCTTGGCCGCTCCACCGCCTTTCTTCCCCTTCACAACTCCTATGACGGAGAGGAAAGTGTCGTCGATCGGCTTCTCCTCGATGCCACCCGTCTAGAATGGAAGATATAGATAACTTTTATAATTATATCCGAACAACTACAATGTAGGTTTGTACGAGTCCACAGGGGATTGAAACATTTCCCAAAAAGCATTCAAAAATTATTCTCGAAAAACATTTTCGGTAAAGCATAATTTGAAAAAAAAACCAACCTCGATCTTTTCAACGCGGCGCACGAGTGATCCGATCTCCTCGTTGAAGGCTGCGTGGGAGAAATCGAGGTGCGACCGCAGGATGGACTGCAATTATATTATATTTAAATAGGGCTGCTGGTAACTTACTACAATTTAGAGCAGCCATAATGAGAAAATACATCATAATTTTAATGTCTCAAAATAACAGCATGTTTCAAGCAATGCTCATCAAATCAGTCTCACCTTCATCCTGGTCATGCGGTTGGCCTCGTCGACCATGGCTTCGAAGAGACCGCGTCCCCCGGCCCCTCCTCCAATGCTCTTCCGATCCGCGAGAGTGACGCCCTTCTCGAGGGGGCGGTCGCGAGCGGCGTAGATGAGTCTGCAATAAATGGGGAATTGGTGGTGGCACAACAGCTTTCGCTCATTGTAAATATATACCGCCGAAAACTTGCGAAATTGACAAAAGATCTAACCAGTAAAATTGTTTACAATATCAATTAGTATATGCGCAGAATTCTAAATTCAAATGTGATCACGTAATTGGCTGGCACTGTTCCGAAGGAGTTCGCGTTGTTGTCAATCATCATATAACCCGGTGAATAGTGTGGGAATCTCCGTTTCACATCGCTCCTACGTTTATCCTTCCCTCGAATCTACGCACTTGTGCAATTCCAGCTGATGTTTCTTCACGAGCACGGGAACGGGCGAGCAGCACGCCAGAATTCCCTGCATCTCGCGGGGAAGAGCCTGAAAAATTTGTGCGGGAAATTGGAGATTCAAATGGTTCCCGGGTACCTCCGCAATGTGAACCATCATGTGCTTGGGGAGAACGTACTCCACGCTCTCGTCTTCTTCTCGTGCTAATGCATCGCGCCACCGCCACAACTCGTTCAGCGCGTAAAGCTGCCGACTGAAAAATGAAAATTAATTTTTAAAAAAGAAACAATAAAATCAATAGTAGCCTACACAACAACATATGTAAATACCGACTTATTAAAGTTGCGCTTGGTTCCGATGAGCTTGAGGTAGCCATCGGGGTCGAAGACGCTCTTCTCGTACAGCTGCATTTCAAATTTACTTGAGCAGTCTAGACAGTCAAGTTCGGCTCTAGAGCAGTCAAGTTCGGCTCTTGCAAAGGCGTCAGCATATTTTGGTTATAATTCTCATGTATCCATAAATCGGAATTCGTGTGCAATTTTTATGCGGCTCCAATCGGCCATTAAAATTCAATGCTCGTTCCACCGCACCTTCAGGCACAGTTCCACGCCATCTTGATAGGTTGCTTTCAGCAAATTCCGCTGCTCATTTCCGCCAGCGATCAGGCGTTCTCGTAGGCTGGAAAATTAAACAAGTAATTTATGTAATTTAACAAAAATCAATAGAATTAAAAATAATGTGCACTTACCGATCCGCAGCGTACAGCAGATAGTGTGCATCACATCGAGCGTACTCCACGTGATCTGCCGGGAGGGGGCTGTAAGCGGATTCGAACTAGTGATGCGAGGTGAAAGCAAGGAGCCTTATCCACTACGCCATTACATACCGCACTCTCCAATCCGCGAGCTGGTACTCCTTCTGAAGCGTGACTCCGACGTACTCCTGGACGAGGTGAGCGAGGGAAAACTTGGAGAATGTGCCCTCTCGCTTCATTCCGTGGTCTGAACAATTTGAAATATATTAATAAAAACAAATTATCAATAATTATACAAAAGAAAAAAAATACTTACACGTATCAAACAGGTTGCGGACAAAGATCCCAAAGTCGCGCTGCAGCCACACGACGTCCGAGTTAGCTCCATGGAAGACCTGGATGAATTTATCAAGTATTTACGCTTATCAGCCCAATCTTACACAACCTTGCGGCTGCCCAATACTACCGTACCCTCTTTCCCGCCCAATCCTACCGTACCTTGAGGATGCGTGGATCGGAGAATGGCTCATTGAGGCGGTGCATTTCGTCCCAGATCGGGAAGGGGTCCACTATAAAGTCTTCGTCCCGCGTCGAGATCTGCACCAGGCAGATGAGCCCCGCGAAGGAGCGATGAGTGTGAGCCTTGAAAAATATCGATTTATTCCAGTCAATCGATCGCTAAAAATCGATACCTCAATATCCACTGCAAATTCCGTGACGACGTTGAGCTTTTTGATGAGTGCATCGAGGGCCGCGGGGGTGTCGACTGTCGTGAGCGGAGTATCGGCCAGGGGACGGAAGGACTGCAACAATCTTTGTATTTAGTCAGTCAGTCGTGGTGAAAAGCTTCCACGGTTCCCATCTAGCAGGAGCAAATTCCCATGGCCGAAAAAGATACGTGTTGTTTTATAACTAGTTGAGTTGGCGTTTCACGGAAACAATCATTCGAGAACAATTATTCGTGAGCAATGAAGAACATATTTCGTCCGCCTTCAACATCGTTTCATTGTCAGCAATTAATCCACCACATTCATTGACTTTGAATCGAATTCAGTCGACTCCTTGTACAAATGACGGAGAATATAGTTCATCCTCTTACTCGCTTAATGACCACTCGGGTCATAATGGTGTTATAACGCGGAAGACATTTCGTCCAGTCTAGTATGTTTCATCGATATAACAATTACTTGTGATGAATGATTTCACCAATAGATCGAGTGACGGTCATCGAACAAACGACTCTCAAAAGTAGTGTTCCGCATTCGGACAGTGTCGCCTTTCAGACACTTTCCGTCTAGGAGGTGTCTGACTGGAAAAGTGTCCGACTCATTTTCTATCGGACACCGTCGGTGTCTGATTCGAGTGTCCGATTGGTGTCCGATAGAAGTGTCTGATTGGTGTCCGATTGGTGTCCGATTGAACGTCTACGTCAGACTGTGGGTGGAGAGACTGATTTCTCTCGTTCTCTGTCTCTCTCCGCTAGACTAATGCTCTCTCGCCTGTCTCATCACAGTCTCTGCAATCGAATGGTGTCTGATAGAGTCAAATTAAGCCAAATTTTCATTCGGACACCTTTCTACACATAGTCAAATCCTATCGGACACCTCCAAAAGTGTCCGATTGGTGTCCGATTGACGAGACAGACAGGAAAAAAGTGTCCGATTCAAGTCTGATTGCGGAACACTACTCAAAAGTAGTGTTGGCAAATTAATTCATGCGTCTCTTCATTTGTCTAGTCTCTGATCGGTCAGACAAATTTAGAGACCAGACGAATGAAGAGACGCATGAATTAATTTGCCAACACTACTCAAAAGGCTCATTGTACAAATGGCAGGGAGTGAAAAATTCTACCACGGATCCGTTTCATGACCAGTTGATATTTGTATGTTCGAGTATGTTTCATGGAATAAACAATTCTTCGTGGTGAAGTACTTCCCCAATTCTGCTGTCAATCTCAATTCTTTGCAGTGCCTTCGAATCAGACTCACAATGGGCTCTTTGCTGGCAAGCTGCCTCTCGGGTACTTCAAAGTGCGCATTCTCGTAGGCGTACGGGTGCTCCTCCGTTGATTCGTCCGATGTCCATGCAGCCGCCGTGGAGGCACTGGAAGTGCTGATTTTCGATCGATGATACAAACATCGATCGATAATCGATATATTCGTACCCCTCCTCATCGCGGACAACGAGCCCGCTGGCTGCCCTTCGCTCCATCGCATGGTGCTTGTGCCGCAGGCGGGGAACGAATCTGAAGAGGATTACATCGTTCCGTGAGACTTCTCTTTAACGAATAAATTTCAGCGAATGCGCTTGGAAAAGTAGTTCACTTTGATAGTTTCGGAAACATTCTCGACAAAAATAAGCATTACCTATCAGCAGAATTATCGATGCTTGCACCGAATCCGTACGTCAATTGCGGCTTGGCCGTCGTGAGGGACTGAAAAAGAGCCAATTACAATAATAATTGTCGTTGATCCATAAAAAATAATCGCAACAAGTTTGAGCGATTGGAATGCTCGTTACTACGGTTATCTCATCGTGCGCTGTCTCCATTTCACTCACAACTTTGCCCGCTCTCTGTGCATTGACGCCGATCATGGGGCTGGCGGAGGTGAGGGTGCGCAGGAGACCGGCAGCTGCCGCATCATTCGGACGCAGTGGCGCGTGGTCGTCGTCAAGCGTGAGGCGACTGTAAACAATCCATATTAAGTTATGTTATCAATCGATAACAATCTTTTGAAATTTATAAATGAATATCCGAACCGCGTGCTCTCGGCATCGATAATCGCCTTGGGAACCTTCACCACAGCATCACGACCGGCGCGATCCAGCTCATCCAATACGATACCCTGAAACACGATAAATATTAATAATATACTCGATAAATAATTATATCGATTGGAAATAATGGTAAATCCCTAACCACTCGCTCTATGATGGTGTCGTCGGCCTCGATGACTCGCTCGACGAAGGCGTCCTCATCTCGCTGCAGGCGCGGCAACCGCGTCCGACTACCGGCTGCCGAGAGTACGCGATTTAGCCTAAATAATAACCTAAATATAACACCAGCCTAAAAATACATCAATAAAATCAAAATTAAACAATTAAATACTTATACAAATTAACGGGAATCTCAACGTACAAATCGGTAACTTTGCGCTGCTGCTGCTCTATCAACGTAGCAAAGACCGGAAACGATGCGAGAACCTCGTAGTTATCTCCTGCATTAATACATTTACTTATGTATCTCCGCTGAGGTGATTACTTGCTAAAAGAATAAAAAATTATCCAATATGATAAATCAAATACTAAATCCCTAAAAATAGCGTACCAGTCCGAGGCAACGCATTCGACGCGCGGACGAGTGCAGCCGCAGCCGATGTTACGGACTGGAAAATCAATTTTATAAATTCTTTTAAAAAGCAAACCTTGGCAATTGCTTGGTCGCGTGCAGCTCGCTCCTCCGCTTCCTTCTTCGCTTCCTCGGAAATCTCCTCGCAGTCACCATTATCTTCCGACGCTGGCCGTTTCGGCGGAGGACCCATGTCTGCAAGTTTATAATGTCAGAGAAAATTTAGTTTCAACCCTGAAAATAAATGCAAAAGAAAGTATTGCAAATCGTGACGAACGATTACTTTGACTTTCACGAAGTCGGACAGTTTCGAATTCTTTATCGAATAAGAGTGAAACTGTTCTTCTTACGACAATAAACGTTTCCCTTGAACCCGACAGAAAGTACAAAATTTACAGAATAGTCGCGTATTTATATTGGAAACTACTAAAAATGACAATAAATTACTAAACGAGTCTTGCAGCAAAAAGTGTCATTAGTGCTATGGTACCAAACCTGTTCATTGGAAACAAAAAAACTTGATCTGAAATTCGGGGCAATATTGGCAATCTCTACATACAGGAGGAAAGCGAAATTTGGCATGGATAAAGCAAGAAAATAGACTAGCAGCTAGAGGTACGTCTATCAAACGATGAGAGATACATACGTAAGAAATTACACTATTACACTATTCTACAAAATCGATCAACAATACATAAGTGAACCATTTTCTGGGAAAATGAGCGGCGGTGCAAAGGCATGTTGCGACACAGTGAGCATCATTCATTATTATCAAACGTATATTATTATGTTAGCACTCGAAAATGGATGAAAGAATGGGGGATCACAACCGAACTGAGACTGTTATTTACGTGTAAATCTACCGTAACCGCTCCTCTTCTTCTTCCATCCTCCGAACTTTGGTGACGACCGTAGGCGGGATACGCTGGTACAGCGTGTAGTCGCCGTACACGCAGTGACTAAATCGCGAATAAATTGAGCCGAAATCCACCGTATTTAATCCAATCGCAGACTGGAATCGGCACCTGTCACTGATGAAGGGCACGTAAAAGGCGCGGAAGAACCAGTGTGAGTGAGCAGGCAGTAGATAGGGGTGGCGGGAGATGGGGCGAAGGAAACTGGCCTGTAAATAAAATAAACGTTTTGATGTTAGAAAAAATCGATAAATCGTACCGCGCTCTTGGAGAAGTTCGGCTCCAGTTCCGTAGTCTCCTTCGTTTCGAGGTCGATGACGTAGTCGCACGAGTCGAGAGGCACGTACCTAGGATGATCAATTAAATCGATAATTCCCTCAAATCCTCACCTGGTCGGCTCCTCGCGATTCTCGTCATTCATCTCCGTTGGAACGATCCGCGAAACCTGGAATAGTTCTCTGGGTTTAGCAATCGGAATATAACCTGCAGTTAGCTACGAAGTGTTTAGAAAACCTCTTTGAAATGCTTCCGACCCTCGACGAAAGGCTTCGGGAGCAAGCCACGGAATTCGCTCTGGATGAATTGGAGACGGACTTGGCGCTGGAATGACGCGGTACTACTTTTCGTTAACAAATTAGTTCGCTTACTCACATGCATAAAAGAAAAAGGAAATTGTTGGTATTGACAATTTGCCAATTTTCATTTAACAAAAATATAGTAGTTAGACACGAACCTCGCGTCCTTTCCGATCCTTTGCCACCGACGGGAGGAAGAAGCTCGAGGGGAAACGATGCCATTCCTTGCCAACGCAGACAGACAGCGGGTCCTGCAGGGAAGGGATTGAAATTCTATTTCCTAGATAGAAAGCAAAAAATATATTATGGCATACATTGCGAATCGAAAAGTCCAGATGCTG
Organism: Levipalatum texanum; assembly: GCA_014805385.1. Lineage (NCBI taxonomy): Eukaryota > Metazoa > Nematoda > Chromadorea > Rhabditida > Diplogasteridae > Levipalatum > Levipalatum texanum. Next base: position 8,985 of record JACMIG010000646.1, read on the forward strand.
CTGGCTATCCGAGAGGTGGTCGTTGAGCGATTTGTAGGCCTAAATAAATATGTACGCAAGCTGTTGGTTAAACCTGTCGATATTACCCAATTGCAAAAAGCTACCGTACCTCCATGGATCCGCTGTAGTTGCGATGGAGGCAGAGGACGCGGGAAAAGCAGATAACGACGAAGATTCCGAGCAGCCAATACGCCGGTGACGGGATGTTGAAATGCGTGCAGAGGCTAGAAAGGAAGCGAATGATCTTTGATGTTATTGTTAGGAAAACATATCATCGTTGTATCTTAGTCGGCATCTTTCAGGGTTTTGGACGCTTTTTTGGTTTTCGTCTTCCGCAAGTGTTGCGTTCAAATATGAGCTAAAAAGCCACAAGGGTTGCACTTCGCCTTTAGCATTTTTAGCGTTCATTCGCTCACCGATGGATGCCATCGAGTGAAATGGCCGTCAACAGTGCAATCAGCGGGAACACCGGGAAGAGGAAGCGCTCCTCCTGCAAAAAAATCAATAATCACCATAATAAACAATCAATAATCATCGTTATCGATTATTCGATCAAAACCAGACCTTGTGTGGCTGCAGGAAGAATACAGCCATCCACGTGGAGACGGAAAGGAAGACGAGGGCGATGGGCTGCAGGCGGCGATAGTACGAAAGGGTCACGGCTGAAATTTACGATTAAAAATAGAAAAAAGCGATCAAAAATTGAAGGAAAAACAACTCACGGATTCCCAGTATCCTCCTCGCCGATTTCGGGGCCGTGAAAAGCGTATTGTGAAGGAGGATCGCCAGCGGCAACGCTGCCACCCACAGCACCGAGGCGTAGTTGAGGTTCAGGACGAGGTTCTTGACGTAGTACCTAGACAAAAGTGTTCACATACTTCACATAATTACGGAGGGTTTGAGCCGCCGTCCGTATACTTTCTGCTCGGCTGTTATTTCACTAAACGAATATTGAGCTTACGAGGCCGGCGCTACTCCGTAAAGATCGGGTCCGTGGCCCGAGAAGACGTTGTAGAGGACGATGTTCAGCGGAGCCTGAATGATTACGATTTTCCAGAATAAAAACTTAAAAAAAATAAATAAATAGGTCGAAATTAAATGAATAAAAAGATAAACCTTACCAGTACTCGCTTGTTGTACATGAAGGTGTCGTAGATGAGCAGTGGGCCGGCGACGAACAGCGCGCAGAGCAACGAGTGCAGGATGAACTGATCGATGCGGCGGCGAATGAAGATGTACCTATAAAATATCTTGATAGAATTGTCGGATTGAAAATATAGGGTTGCAATAGATGAGCCCTGTTCGATTCCATTGCTCATCTATCCCGTTGGGTGTGGCTTTCTCTCCTCTACGGTACTTCTAAAAAATCCTACACAAGTGCTGTCGGCAGTCCGAGCAGAGCAGCAAATGGCCATCCAACGAGCGACGCGATCGCTACGCACAGCGTCGAGAGGAACCTGAACGATGGGCGTGGTGTGGTAAACGTCATCGGACGATCAGCACGTTATTCCAGAACGACGTTTACCACACCAAAGCAATACGTTAAACTGTACCATCTCTCGGAGAGCAATGCTGCTATCGCGAGAGTCGACCACGCCATGGCCCACGACGACGGGAGGAAGGCGGAACTGCAGATGTACCGTAATCTTACAAGAAATAGCAATCGATCGATACCTCGAAATGAACATGCCCGCGGAAAACATCGTAATGATGAGGTAGAAGCGCGCAATGGAAACGCCGAGGCGGGAGGCGACGACCTAAAAATTGATATATCAGGGATATATCGATAAATTTAATAATATGAAGCTCCCATGGCAATCGCTGGTGGAATCTTCATAATAACTCTAATCCGTCAATGATATCTTGACCTTGTACAAGCAGTAGTCGCCGGCCATGGTCAACGTGGCGAGGGCGCAACGCATCGTAATGAAGATGGCCAGTTTCGGATGCGGAAGAACAATGCGGAAGAGAGACGCAGGGATGGAGTGCACGAAGATGTACAGCCAGGATCTGCAAATTATAAATTGCTTGCACCCGTTTTAAATGTTTAAATTTTGAAAATTTCAAATCGTCCAGTCTAGACTAGCAATTCAGTCGTCTCTTGTCTGAGACTGTAGTCCGGTTCCCTCCCACTTCTTCTCCCCTTCGATGTCCTCCCAGAAGAAACTATCCGCGTGCTCCGGTGGAAAGAAGTGCCCCTTGAGGAAGGCAGGAGGAGGAGGAGAGCACGCCAGCGGCGCAGGGGACTGCGGCAAGAATAGGTCCCGCCTTTCTTATAAAGTCAAGGGGCATAAATTGAATCATCCTAAATTAACCGGGGTACAATAATAATACTATAATATATATTAATTAAATATTTTAGCCCCTCGGCCGTGGCTATCGCCTCTTCGTCGCTGCGCCATTCGGCCTTCGAATCCGCCTCCTGCTCGACGCACCACGCGTGCTGTACCCTCGGATGCCCCACCGCGGTAAGGAGCCAACTTCCACGACGGATCAATAGTTCACGGCAAAACAATAACTCCCGATCCTAGAGACTCATGCATTCCTCTTAATGTCACAAGAAAGCAATATAAAGTTCCAGGAGCCCAACTGTATAAAAATGCATTGGTAATTTTAATGTAAAAAAAGGCGGATTCGAGAGCAAAGAGAGTGACGCCTTTTCATTCAGGCCAACTGGTTCGCGCGTCTTTTTCTCCCGCGCCGCCCCCACCACCACGACACCTAGGCACTGGAGAGACGGGGGGTCGGAGAGATCATCAATCCTCTTAATCTTCCACCCCTCCATCAACTCCTCCCTCCTTTAGGTTTCGTTCTCACTAATCAGGACCCGGAAATAATCTCGCATTTTCTTGCAATGAAGTGATGCGCCAATAAATGACAACGTCGTCTTTGCACTCATAAAAGCACAGTATACTTACCGTCCAAGATACTTACCGTATCGCATAGACCGGAGAGTATTCCCACGTCTGGAATCCGTTGCCGTACAGCATCGCATGCAGAGGCTCCCAGTAGTTATAGACCTGACACGAATATTTACATTTTTAAACACCATCGATATTCGCTCACTTCATCACAGTCCGAAATGCCTGACCAGAGTGCAGATGCCAGTCGCAACGAGAAGAGGAGCTACAAGGCGATACTGTCGATAGCAGAAGTAGAGGGTAGTTTCGGAACGGCAAATTAATCTTTTTTTTTGCCAAAATATAAACCTTGACAACTGCTCCCGTCGTTGGACACCAGTCCACGTCGAGATCCGCTCGCGGGAACCTGCAATAGAAACATTATTTCCAGATTCTTTTTTCCGTTTATTATTTGAGCCTTTTTGAGCCCGAATTTCGATAATTGTTTTTATAAATTTAATTCAGAAATTTAAAAAAATCGACTCACCACAACTTGCTAACGGGCGGCGTCGACTTGGCCTCCTCGTCCGAGGATCGGCGGTGATCTCGAGGACTATATTGACATTCTGCTAGCTATTAATGAATCGATAAACTCACGGGGGAAGGGGCGAGGGGGGTCCACTATCCGTGCTCGCGGGGCGCTCTCCTCGATTGGTGCTGCGCCGTAGCAGGGCCAGATGCCCTCGGGCCATGATGGCTTCGTCGCTCCGCCACGAGGATACTCGCGTCCAACGACGACGACGCCGATTTAACCCTGATCATAAAAAAACAAGAAACAAATCACGATACCGCTCTTCTTGCAATTAGTTTAGCCTCGCATTTTCGGACAGCAATCAGTTTAAAATCACGAAAATAAGCATTTACAAAATCAAAGTATCACATCCCGAATCGAACGGGATCCCCCATGGTGTTTGGGGGGTGGGCCGGGAGACCCGAACACATGACAGGGTGGAAGGGAGAACGCCTTTATGCTGTCTACTGCAGTTGCCTCCGTGCCCAGACACCCAGCCAGCTTCGAGGGAGGAATTCTAACCGCCTTCCCTTCTCTTCCTCGCCTGGCGGACAGACAGAATGGATCGGGACGGACTCGACCGTTAGAGTGCCTTGGGTATCAATAACCCCATGCCTGAGCTGAGGGAGTGAGTCGGAGACAGCCAAAGGGAGAGGAACGCACTGCACAAACATAACACAACAATAAACAACGATGGCTGGCAGAGATACTTCCTCTTTCATGAAAGCTATCAACGTTAAATCCTATGCGCTATTATTTTCTCTCGAAAATTGAAAAAGTGATCAAAGAATAATCAACAATCAAAAATACTCAATATTATCTAATTATTCATTCGGCTTATCTCCGCGGTCTTTTCCCTTTCCTCGTGGTCGAATATTGAATCGTCCTCCTCGGTTTCCTCGATCTCCTCCCTGCTCTCCCTCCCCTCCACGTCTCCCCTGGTCTCCTCCTCTCCTTCGCCCTTCAGGGGCGGGCTGCCCTCCTTCAGTTCCATCGCCTTCTCCGCTGTCGACGTTTTCGGATCGAGAAAGGTGTACCTGGAACGAGCATTTCCAATGTGCGATTGCATGACTTTCAACAGCCAGAGTATTGTAACCTACCGGATACTCCTCCGACAAGCTCCCCAAGGGTCCGGCCGTAGTTCCAACGGTCGAGGCGTTCACGTGCACGTTCTTCTGCATAATAATTTTCTAGGATGTATATAGACAAAATCAATAAATGATTAATTATCGTACCCTCCTTTTATCGAAGACCGCCTGTTGCCTTTCCTCTCGAATCCTCGTATCCTTGTCAGCGCGCAGTTCTCCATTGTTCAGGAAGTTCAGCAGATCCGGGAGTGCGGACTGATATAATTTTTTAAACTATAATTTCCACAGCTACCACACTACCTTCAGCCGTTCGTTCTGACGGATAAAGTCTTCGATGATCTTGCGGTCGCTGTCCTAAAATGATATATTTATATTAATTGAAACCAAACATAACCCTCGCGATTTCCCAACGTGAGAATTGTGATGTAAAAATGTAACGTATTTTCGGAAACGACACCCGTCGCCCCATGAAATTAGCGATATTACAAGGTGCGAAACTCGAATCAGAGGTTCATACGTCATTAAATGTTCAACTCATCGGACACCTCTGATAACAATAATTTATTGAACAAAATCAAAATATCCCCATTCCCGCATGACCAACCTCTTTGCTCACAGCCACTCTCCAGTTGGGATGGAGAATCTTCTGCAGGCGCACGACTCGCGCAGCCTCTGCGAGCCTTAAATTAGATAGTTTAAAGTGGCCAATATTAATGGAGGCGCTACAATGACCTGATGAGATGAACATTGAAATGAGGTGTCAAGAAAGCAGATGCTTTTGAACTTGTACCCGCGATTATGAACCTCGTCGTCCCCAAGGGTTTTCCCCACGCATAATAAATACAGAAGTAGGACTCACTTTCCGAGTCCTCCGAACCAATTCAACAGCGGCGGGGTGTTTCCGTTCAGAGCGAGATAGAATGCGAATGTGCCTGTAAAATATAGAATGCACCATCGCATGCTTGTGCATCCGGATGGATATGAACTGACCGAAGTGACGTGTCGAGTACAGAACATCGAACTTCTTCGCGCTGAGGACGCGGTCAAAGATGGTGCGGCTGAGCTAAAAAGTGTTGCATGTTGATTGAGTAGCTCGTGATAACTTCGTAGGACGGGAGTAATCACATCAATAAATGAAGGATCATCCGGCTCGTAGTACCACGCCGACCAGTCCAGCACGAACTCATGCTCGTTGCGCTCCAGAGCATTCTGAAGACGTAGGTAATCAATATGACGATATCAGAGCCAGGAATAGAATAATATAATATAGTCTTACATTGAGCCAGGGATCCGAAAAGACGGACGGGACGTTTACAGGGCGATTCGGCTTCTCGTAGTAGACTCTGTAAAAAAAGATTCATCAATTTGGAACTATGACAAAAATCAATATTGTTTATAATCCTATTTCATCATTAAAAGGATAAATAATTACTTGTAGATTCGTTAAATGTATTATACACAATTTATTACAATTTATTACCTGTTCATTCTGTCATGCTCTTCGGGCGTCGCCGTCCGCAGAGTGCCGTCGATTTCTCGCACAACAACTGCTCGGTCCTATAGCGATTGTTTGGGCTACGGAAATGTAGATTACGATACCTGATCAGTGGCATCGAAGGTAATGTCGGTAAAGACGAATCGGCTGGTATCGAAAGCTGCGATTTCCTCATCCTTGGCGAGCACCTGGAGAAGTGTCATTAGAATCAAAATTATCCATATTGATGACATGAAAAATATGCAATGGAAGAATGAGAGTAAGTTGTATTGGAGTAGCTTCCCTGGAATCCTACTCGATAACGATGGTTACATACCGTGAATTTGTCCGGTCGCGGTTCCTTCAACGGGACGGGCGAGAGGAAGCGGCGCGCTTCCGCCGTCATTTTATCCATCGTCTGCAATAAATAGCTTTATTCTTATTGATTGAATGATGCGTTTAAAAGGTCATAACAAGTATATTGTTAACATCCAAGAAATCCGATGTACCTTATCGAGACGTTCTTCGGTCATGAGTGCGAAGTGACTGCGCTGCTGCAAGCCCGTGCGTCGCTGTCTGCAATTTAAATACTACTTTAATTTTTTCAAATTCACATTTATTTTTGTACATTTTGGCTCTTTCAAATGCACTGTTCATTATCCATTATATTTATAAAAATATATTTATCCATGTATTTATAAAAAAGAAAACTAAATTATGTATGAAAGGTGCACAAATTGGATACCTGAATACTTTCCCCTCGAGGTCCAACCCGGTTATTTCCGCAAGGAGCTCCTGTATAGTATGATTGTGTATTCCAACTTTACGTATCTCCGATTGCTTTGGGTCTAAACTTTGTGTGAACATACCTGGACCGACGGATCAGTGAATTGACGTTCCACATCGACCTTCTTGGATGACAGGGAGGAGTCAGAGTCCGCTCTGAAAAGGTAGATAGAAACCGGCACAAAACGATGACATTTCACGTTTTTACCAGTGTAAGATAAAAACAAACGTTGCAGCATTAATCCAGGCGGAATGTAGGCGGATGGAAGCTGGGGTGGCAGTAGCGCTAGACGGCTGCCTTACCGCGATCAGCCGCGCCAGTCGTGCGGACGCCAGCATAGCTCTGAATATGATGGTATCTATGAAGCATTTGTCAAAAACATCTGCATGAAACGGACGAGAATACATTCATGCACGCGTGCAAGCTTCTAAACATGATCGTGCGCGGTAACCGCTTACCAGAACAAGGCAATTTCGCTGATCATAGAGACTGAAGGAAATACCGATCATATTGCCCCCACATGAAAACGAAAATAACGACTGGAACAACGTAAAAAAGTAAATTTCGCGATAATGACCGCCCTGGCAAAGGCCTGAAATTTTGCACTGATACAGTATCATCTGCATTCAGTTTGCGATTCGCTTTCGCGTCCACGTTTGAGAATTTTGTGCGCGTGAAGCGTGCATTTTCCAATTTTGCGTTTTGGTGCAAATCACTGGTTCACTGATCATGGAGCACGTCTGGCTTTCGGCCTGTATTTCGGCATGCGCCACCAGCCTTCGTGCAGCGTTATTTCCGGCGTAGAAGTTTTGGCGATTGTATCGAGTTACATTTTGAGTAGTACATACACCGTTACGGACTCGTTGCTTCAAACACATTCTAAGCCGATTTTCACATGCTTACTTCGATGTTGATGTTGTTTGACACCTGCGACGTTCACCCTGTCTAAATAACGAGATTCAGATTTCCATGGGCGACTTCGGGTTCTTCAACCAGCCTGGTCGTCCTGCAGCGCAAAACGGATATCCCCAGCCAGGTACGTTGTTAACCATTCGATGCAGCTGGCGAAATTCAACCGCAATTTCGGTGAAGTAATTTCTTTCAGGCTACGGAGCCCCAGCTCCACCGGATCGTACCTACTACGATGACCCGCGTGATGCGTACCGCGGACCAGGTAAATTTCTCAGATAAATAAATTCACGAATATTGCTAAAATGTTTTATCTCCAACATTTACAGATCCAATGCAATACGGAGCACCTCCTGGAGCTGGTGGACAACGCCCAGGATACGATGATCGTCCTCCATTCAACGATCGACCTCCATACAACGATCGACCTCCATACAACGATCGACCTCCATACAACGATCGACCTCAATACGATGATCGCCGTCCATACGATGATCGTGGAATGAGTGGAGGATACCCACCAGCCCCTCATCCGGCTGCCCGTGACCCCTACGGACGTCCCGACTACCCTGAACAGAGAAGTACGGATTTTCTTAATCGATTCACAATTTATGCAAAAAATATAGATTAATGATGCACCTACATTTACAATAAAGGAAAATTATTTAGACGAATTCGGCAGCTACAATGGTCCTATGCCTTCTGGACCTATGCAGTCATCATGGAGAGGTCCCGAGCCTTCGATGCCTCCTTTCCAATCGTTTCCTGAGCCAGCGAGACCCCATGAGGAGATGAAACAGGTAAAAACTCAACTGCATAGAGTTATGTTCTGCGCAAATTCTCCATTTAAAAAAGATGTTATTTTCAGTTCTTCGAAGCCGGACAAACCTCGTGGCGCATCGAGGAGCGACCGTGCGTAAAACATCATGCTCATCATTATGAAAAAATAATATTAAAAATGATGGGACACATTTCAGTGACCGTGGATGGCGTAATCCGTCCCCGGATAACGGATGGAGGCTCCCGCCCCGTGATGATGCTTGGAGGCCCGCTGTCCCCGAGCGAGAGCGGCGTTTTGTTAGTTTTCTTTATTGATTTTTTTTTACATTTAAATAATGTCACTTTTCAAACATTATTTTAGGAGCCCCGCCGATCCGATGACCGTGGAAGACGAAGCTCTCCTCCTCTGCGCACCGATGATCGCGGAAGGCGAAAGCGCTACAGGTTTCGCTTCTTGCTCGTTGCACTCCATCAGTGAGAATTTTAGCGTCAGTCCCGATCGCACCAAAGAGAAGAAGGATACTCCCAAGCGCAAGGATGGCAAGAAGAAAGAAGATCGCAGAAAGGATGACAAGAAGGACGATGAGGTATGCGTGTGATTTGTGCGCAAAAAAACTGGAGGTTTGTCATTATTATCTGACTGTGACATGAATTTGAAGAATTGGTCGATCTGGAGACCCGAAGGGAAGGAAAGGGAACATATTTTTTCTCTATTCGAGTCTTTTTATGCTCTATCATTGCAAGAATGGTTTTTTTGCAAAGCAGCGGCAAAGCCTTGTTGAATGAGCACTTTTCTCAACAGCTTCGAACGCTACTAGACCGACATTTCTTGCAATTTTTTTCGGAATGCGATGATCATCTGCATCTCGCGAGAGTTCCATTCATTCAGGAAATCTCTAAAACAAATTCTGTTCTTGTGAACAAAACTCTTCTCCGAAATGCGGTTGCGTTCGAGATGCTGCCGTGCCGGCAGATAAATATAAGTTTGTCGCAGTTGCCGCCTCTCCGGACGTATTTCACTGATGTTGTCGCTCGTGGCGGAATATCGTGTTTCCCATCGCACCGAATATAAACATACGAGGATATTTGCGTAGCTTTTTTTATATAAGTGATATGATTTATACAATTTTCGCAGAACGTGAAGATAATCTACAACCCACTAAAGTTCCATGCATTCCGGAAATAACTAATGTTCAATGTTGTTAAGCGGAAATCTTCTCCGTAATGCGGTTACGTTCGAGATGCTGATGCAGATGTTCAGTAGCACGTTCGAGATGCTGTCGCCAAATCCGGATGTATTTCACTGATAGCGTTCGTGCAGGATGACCGTTTTCGCCAACGCTTGTGATGAACTTCAAGTAGCGAACTTGCTCTTAGTCTTTCGTATCTTCCTACTTGAAGTAGCGACGTGCTCTTAGTCTTTCGTATCTACCTACTTCGTCATCTTCGAAATTTTCGATCAACGGATCGCCAATGCTACATCGTTTTTTTCACGAATAATATGGCTGTCGATGTGGAAGCGTTAACAAGCGTTGTCAAGTCCCGCCCGCTAGTAATCGGCGTTCATTCCGGTCATAATGTGTCTAATTTTTTTCTCTATTGCTCGGAACCTGAACAACATCTGCTTTTTTCCTGTTTTCATCATGTTTATCGCTGTCATTAAAAACAACGAAATACGAGCGGGCATGGAGACCCAAAGGCGATAAGAATCAGAAGGAATGGAAGTTATGGAAATGTTTGGATGTTTAGTGTGTTCACATACACATCGTCCCTGTCTGGAACGTTCTCATTGTCAGCAAGAAATATAATGGTACTTGTGTTACCAAGTTTAACAATGTAGTACTCGATGATTTCCGTATTCTTCTGAACTGGACGAGCTTCGTGAACGGTGCCTAATGTTCTTGTAAGGTGGATCATGAGATCGTCTTCGAATTTAGAAAATAGTTTTTGAAGGTTGCAGAATAGATTTTGCTGCTCTAAGGTTAGTTATCAACGAAGACTAGTTATGTACAACGAAAAACTATGAAATCCGTCAGCATGAAATAGAATGGTACAGTATCGCACAAAAGTATTGAGACACTTTTTCGTCTCCTCATATCTTGCGATAGAAAGGTCGAATCTGGACGGGAAAAAACGCATTTTGTAGCTGAAGTTCTCGCGATGACGGCTAAGTAAACGAAATTTCCGATTTCGGAGGTCTAAGCATCGATATTTGCGTTGCACCAAAACGGAAAATGACCAT